>JAXDDW010000043.1:1197500-1315000 GCA_034670385.1 Hoplostethus mediterraneus | reverse complement strand
CGTCAGCCCCCAGGTGAGGCCCGTCACAGACACACACGCAGGTGCGCACAGATGTACACGTGCACGTAACAGCAGCAGGTAATGCAGGCACGTGCACATGCGCAGGTGGAAAATGTGCACGTGCTCGGTGAAGAAAGTACACAAATATAACACATGTGCTCAGAAAACACTTTATACACTGAGTTCACTGATGCATGTTTCTGAGAATCTCGTGGACATACTCTTGCACATGCACATGCACATGCACACACACACACACACACACACACACACACAGTTGCCCTAAGCCACGCCCCCATCAGACGTCAGTCAGAGGCCCCTGCTTTGACCCCTTGCCACAGGTAATCAGTGCCTATTCAACTAGGATGCTGTTGTACTTCATTCTTCTGTCCCAGGCGTAGTCGTCTCTCTCTCCCCTCACCCTCCTTCCCTCTCTCTCCCCTCTCACCCTCCTTCCCTCTCTCTCCCCTCTCACCCTCCTTCCCTCTCTCTCCCCTCTCACCCTCCTTCCCTCTCTCTCCCCTCTGCTCATCTGTCTCCTTCCTCTTTTGCCTTTCTTGTTTGCACATTTACTTACTGTCCGTCACACCATCTCTCTATTCTCTCTCTCTCTCTCTTTCTTTCTCTCTCTCTTTCTGGCATTTCTTTTTGTTCCATCCCATAAGCCCCGGGTTTCTTTGGTATTGAAATAAAAAAAATAAAAAAATCACAATTAAGACATCAAAGCCTGCAGTGGCCCAGTTTCTGTTCGGAGCCGTATCTGAAATTGAAGCCCCTTTTTTGTGTTTGTTAATGATTGTGTGACGTGATGCTGTATGGACGGGCTCTCCAAGCTCTTGTTGGGCTTATCGCAGCGTTCTTAGCCAAACTGTCCCACAAGTAATGGAGTTACGTTTGGATTAAGGGCACGTTCAGAAAGCAGACAGGATCTTTTGTTGCTAGAAAGCCTCCTTCCCTTCTCTTCATTAATACTTTCCTTTCTCCGTCCTGGAGCTCCTAGGTAGCAACCCGGTCTGTCTCCGTTTCGAAGAGTATATAAGAGGAGCAGAGGTGGCAAAAGTACACACATTCTTTACTCAAGTAGAAGTACAGATACTTATGTAAAAAAAAGACTGGTAAAAGTAGAAGTACTGATTCAACTTTTTTAATTAAGTAAAAGTCAAAAAGTACAGGCTCTGAAATGTACTCAAAGTATAAAAGTTAAAAGTAATAGTAGAAGTACTGATTCAAATAAAATAATTCATTAATCATAATCGAGATAAAAGTTTGAAATAATCACGATATTGATTGTTAGTCATATCGCCCACCCCTAGCTTGACAGTTCATAAAATGTCCATGAAATTAAAAGTGAAGTCCCCCTTTTTATTGCATTAGACCTGTTTATTGATCGGGTTGTCAAATATGAATGCAGCCGTTGTCCCCCGCGGGCCCCCGGTAGGTGATTTGTGGCGGCCGGTGTGACCGGCGGGGGTTTTCTTTTCCAGTGTGTGTCTGGAGGAGCAGAATTGAGCAGCCTTTGATCAGAAGACAAACCAAATATGCAGCCCGAAGCAGCAGCAGTACGCCGAAGCAGTGGAAGAGAAAACGCTGACACCAAAACCGCTACGTCAACAAAAATAAAACAACCAGCACCATAAAACACTCAACGGTCTTGGGGTTGGATGATGGACTGGTTGGGGGCAGAGAGGGAAAAGGCCTGCTGCCAGTTTCTAGCAGTAGGAAAGGAGGTTCATCTGAGAGGAGCTGAGTGTTTTTTTGCCAAAGTGTAACGCAAATATACCAAAAACCAACATCACATCAATATTGAGGATTTTTGCCGTTCTGGGTGGTACCTTATGAAACTGAGAGTAATGGCTGGTGAGGGTGTGAGAACAGCAGTTAGCGTGAGAGAGCGTGACTCGAGGGGTTAAAGATGGCGGCGGCAG
The DNA here is from genome assembly GCA_034670385.1 of Hoplostethus mediterraneus. Classification (NCBI taxonomy): domain Eukaryota; kingdom Metazoa; phylum Chordata; class Actinopteri; order Trachichthyiformes; family Trachichthyidae; genus Hoplostethus; species Hoplostethus mediterraneus. The sequence goes on along the minus strand of JAXDDW010000043.1, from coordinate 1,313,075 downwards.
GGCCCCCGTGGTCACGAGGCGTAGTTCCTCTGGTGGGAGGCTGAGTTGAGTCAGGCGGCAGATGCCACTCGCTCTTAACACTCGGCTGACTTTGCTGTTTTCAGGAGCAGCAGGCCGGAACGAGGTTGCGACTCGGGGCCCTTCCCTGTTTAACCTCCGAGACAAGACCCCCGCCTATACCGCACACACACACACACACACACACACATACACACCCTGTACCAGCTCATTTTGTTGTTCATGCTAAAGACTGATTGGTTTCACGATCAAAAATAAAAAACAAAAATAAATCTTCGAAATCAAAGAAATTAAATGACAACGTGGATGAAAAGGGAGGACAAGCTGAACAAAACTCCTTTTCTTTGTGTCTTTAGTGTCGTTTTAGTTGTGTCCTCTAGTAGTCGAACCTCTGAGATCGGCCCCCAGACACCCAGACACCCCGATACCCAGATACCCCGATAACCCGATACCCAGACACCCAGACACCCCGATACCCAGACACCCAGATACCCCGATACCCAGACACCCAGACACCCCGATACCCAGACACCCCGATACCCAGACACCCCGATACCCTGACACCCCGATACCCAGACACCCCGATACCCAGACACCCAGACACCCCGACACCCCGACACCCCGACACCCAGACACCCCGATACCCCGACACCCAGACACCCCGATACCCAGATACCCAGACACCCTGACACCCAGACACCCCGATACCCTGACACCCTGACACCCAGACACCCTGACACCCAGACACCCCGATACCCAGACACCCCGATACCCAGACACCCAGACACCCCGATACCCAGACACCCAGACACCCAGACACCCAGACACCCCGATACCCAGACACCCAGACACCCCGATACCCAGACACCCAGACACCCAGACACCCAGACACCCCGATACCCAGACACCCAGACACCCAGACACCCCGATACCCAGACACCCAGACACCCAGACACCCCGATACCCAGACACCCAGATACCCAGACACCCAGACACCCCGATACCCAGACACCCAGATACCCCGATACCCAGACACCCAGACACCTTGATACCCAGACACCCCGATACCCAGACACCCAGATACCCAGACACCCCAACACCCAGACACCCAGACACCCCGATACCCAGACACCCAGACACCCAGACACCCCAACACCCAGACACCCAGACACCTAGACACCCAGACACCCAGACACCCAGACACCCCGATACCCAGACACCCCAATACCCAGATACCCAGACACCCCGACACCCCGATACCCAGACACCTAGACACCCAGACACCCCGATACCCAGACACCCAGACACCCAGACACCCCGATACCCAGACACCCCAATACCCAGACACCCCGATACCCAGACACCCAGACACCCAGACACCCAGACACCCTGACCCAGGTGTCGGTGCGTTCAGGGCCTCGGCCGGTGTGGCATCCCGTACGTTTTTTTCTTGTGTTTTCGTCTTCTTCTGCAACACCCCGTCTGGCTCGTCTGTGTTTGTGCCGTCTATTGTTTCAGATGAGAAGAGCGTCTGCATTGTTCTGACGGGGGGCCACACATATCGCCGGGGCCAAGATATTTTGACAGGAAGAAATTCCTCTCCCAGGCGTAATGGATACTTTGTCTTTCTTTAAGTGGTTTTGCTGTTATTAGGCCTGTCTTCTCCAAACCCCTCTCTCTTCTGGAATGTTCTGAGAGAGGAGGGGGGAGGGAGGGAGACATCTCTGGTCGGGGGGAGGGGGGGAGGGAGGGAGGGAGGGCACTGCCAGGCCACAGCCATGCCCATTAGGATTAGACCCGTCTGTGGCTGCGTCTGTGGGCTTGAACTCATCGACGAGAAAGGCCGTCGCGCGATCACAGACACCGCAACCTTTCCTCGCAGCTGGAAGAGATTAAGCAACAGGGGGTTGGAAGGCGTTTTACTCTCTCGGTGACAATGGCCAGGGTTGTCTGTCTGTTGTCTCTGCTGAAAGAGGTCCTTTATCATCGGCTGCCGACTCCATTTTCCATTTTCCCCTCTGGCTTCCCGCTGAAAAAAACGTCCTGAGGATCCCCCAAAAAACCAGCAACAGGCCTCCACTGTCTCTCAGACAGCTTAAAAAACACATTCGGAGCTGGGAGAGTTTTCTGGAGTGGCATGGCGAGGAAACAAGTAATGCAAAAAAGGTGTAAATGTTTTACAAGAAATGGAACACGCTCTTAATAAGTTATAAATGAGCGGCTGGTGGTGGCGATGGCGATGGCGGTGATGTCATGCGCCGGGTTTGGGTACGTCTTGTTTAGGCCGAGGGGTCGCTAGGAGACCGAAACACAACACTGCTGCTGCTGTTGCGGGGGCCCACAGCGAGAGGAGAGGAGTAGCGGACTGCACCTCCTTCCTGTGTGGGAGTAATAAAAGCTCCGCTCCTTGATGGACGTCGATGGAGTCACTCGGCATGACATCATGGTGGCATGGCCCCTAATGGGCACACAATGGGGCCATGTGTAGGGCCCCGGGAGAGCCATTACCGCTCCCCGCAACGTCAATCACCCCCTCAAATGTACGACTAGGTAGCAATTAGAGAGTAACGTCACTTATGCTCTGACTTATGTTCACGTGAATGTCTTTTACTTTACTTTGTTCAGGTTGTCGGAGAGCAGTGGTGTAGTTAGAGGCCCGATCCGGCTGGAGTGCTTGTAGTTTGATAGTGTAGGGCCCGGAGAAGACCAGGCGTAGGAAGAACAACACTAGGTTTGAGTTTCAGCTAGCAGCCCCCCGCCCTCCCCCCCCCCATGCTGCAATTGAAATGCCTTAGGGGGCACGCATTTATTTTAAACCCTCAGATCAGGCCTTGGGGGGCTTTGATCGGTGGTGTGATCTTACAGTCTGACATATGGACCGAGCCGTGCCCTTGAAGTGGAATAACACTTATAATAACACTCGTTTTTTTTCCTCTGCGAACACACCTGGTACAACAAAACGTTGGTGTCGTTGTTAATAAGTATCCTGTAAACAAAATACATATTTGAAACACACGTACACACACACACACACGCATACATACTTATTGCACAGTAGTTGGAAATCCGTTTTATGGTTTGGTGATGGAGCTCTATACAAGAAAGCTCAGATTTTCTTTTATTTGAAATACTCTTGACTGACACTCAAAGTGTGAATGAACTTCATCCATGTAGTACTGAAAGACTGAAAGTAATATTTGTCCTCGGTCTGCTCACAGGCGAGCAGCTGAGAGCGTTTCATGCAGCTTCCGATGAAGAAAACATGTCAGGTTGTGTTATCCATAAAGGGTTGGCAGACGAACCCCAACCACACTGTTGACAGGAAAATATGCACACAGAGAAACAATGTTCTTTACTACATAATGTGCATTACAAGTGTGGTACAACAAAAATATGTGACATGAAACATGTTTCAGTTTAGTCTACAGACGACACACACGTGTTGTTTGTAGTTTAAAAAAAGCCTTGAGCTGACGAGTCATCTCAGAAGGAATACACAGATCAATACATGTAGCTTTGGGAAATATATAATATATATATATATGAGACTGTAGATTTAATTTCATGAATCACATACATGAGAATAAACAGACCATAATATATGAGTAAGTGCCATCTCCTCCTTCAACTCTTGAGGGTCTTCTTCTTCTTCTTCTTCTTCTTCTTCTTCTCCTTCTTCCATTAGCGGGTTGATCAACCTCCTCTTCTTCTGTATTTTGGTTACTATGGAAATACTAGTCAATAAATCACTGGGTTATTTACTAGTGGACAATAGAACAATCACTACATGACGCACTGAGGACTTACTAGTGGAGAACGGAGTAACCAGCCTCTTCCTCGCTGGATGACGGACCGGTTGATCACTGGTGGACAATACTACTATATACTACTAATACTGGAAATACTAGTGGATTATTTGCGGGATGATGTACTATTGGACAATGGAAATACTAATCGATTAACCAGCGATTGATACACTGTTTGACAGTTGGACTATCAGCCAATGAATCGCTGGATGATGATGCTGCTCAACGATGGAAATACATCGATTGATTAATCGCTGGGAGACGTTAATTGACACTGGACATGAGAGTCAATTAATCACAGCTTGGACACTAAAGATACTAGTTGATTCATTTGATGTACTAGTGGAGAAAACTAGTTGATGAATTCCTTAAGGACAAATTACTGGATTACTTTCTAGTCAGTAATGGAAGTACCGGTCGATTAATCGCTGGACGACGTACTAGTGGACGATGGAAGTACTAGTCGATTCATCACAAGGTGGAGGATGGAAGTACTAGTCGATTCATTCCTGGAGGACGTATCAGTGGACAATGTCAGTACTAGTTTATTAACTGCTGGATCGTGTCTGGCTGTCATCCTAGTGGACGATGGAAATACTAGTTGATTGATCGCTGGACGTCTCACTAGTGGACAATGGAAAAGCCTCTCATTTAATCACCGGGCGACACACTATTAGACAAGGGAATTACCTTTCAGAGAACCGCTGGAGGACATGCCAACGGACAATGGACACACCAGTCGATTAATCACTGGATGACTTGCTGGTGGACAATGAACACACGAGTGGATTTCTCGCCGGACAGTGTAACTACTGGACAACGGAAATAGTCGTTTAATCACCGGGTGACAAAGTCTTCAACAATGGAGATGGCGGTCGATTAATTGCTGGAGGAATTACTAATGGACACTGGAAACAGCGGTTGATGAATCACTGGAGGACAGACTCATGCACGTGCACATGCACACCCAGATAAATAAATGGTGTTTCAGACTGGTGGACCGAAACACCACAATGTAAAGTAAACAACAAAGTTAAAGTTAAGTTATTTTAAGTCACTCTAAATGATAAATTGGGTTAGATGGATATTTGGTAAAGACAAGCTATGTAGTATTTGGAAAAAACACAGGGAGAAAGTATAGTCATTCACAGGAAAGTATCTTAGTACTCAGTATACTTTTCAAAATCTCCTGATTCTGCAGCAAACAAAATAAGAACGCTTTGCAAATACTTTCATACGGGTTCAGATGAAGAAAACATGTTGGTTTTTTGTTATTTCACATTCATCCTGTTAGTTTGCGGGAAGAGAAAGAAAACCAAAAGGAGAACAAAGTCACCAGATCGGATTTCCCAAATGATTTAACCCTAGAAATTACACCACACCCCTCGGGGGATGAAGTTAGCACCAAAACCAACTGGGCCCTCAGGAGACGGTCATGAAATTAGTTCATGGGGTTTTTTTATTTCATCCGAGGATTAGCTGGTTGAAAGTCGTGACTAGTTGTAGTATTAGTTAGTATTGGTTTCCTTTTGTCATCGGCATTGTCGTGTCCTGTAATTACTGAGGCCTTGTTTAACTGTTACCTCATCTATTCCCCTTGTACATCTCTACCGTTTTAATTGACTCTGTATTGTACACTGTGGATGGAGGCAGTTTAAATCCACCGCATCGCTCTCAATTATCCTCCTGACCCTGACTCGGTACATTTTCCCGGTGAAGTTGGAATTCATTTGATAGTGCAGGACCCGCGGGGGGCCCTGGGAATACTCAGCTGTATTTCACTGAAGACCACTTTAGTGTTCCTTTCAAGATAAAAGCACGGCGATAGTGTAGCAGTAATGTGTAGTAGTGTCTTAACGCCTGCTGCTTTGATTAGAAAATGAATTTCAGGCACCGTCTGCAAATATTTGAAAATACAAATAGCTGGCACGAGTTCTGTTAACTTTTCATTTCATATTTGGCCTCGCCGTGGATGTCAGATTGTAGTGCAGCGTTATTTGCGATGGATCTGTTTGTATCAGTTCATGATGAGGATGGCGGTTCGTGCCTCAGGATCTAATTATAGCTCGTTTGATTTCTGTGCCACTGATTTGTCAGGGCAGAAGAAAGATCAAGCATGTTACTGATGTGTTAATGTGTTAACGGTTATCGGTTGTTGTTGTTGTTGACTTGGTGATGATCGACATGTCGGCTTCACGCGGTGATATCTGTGTATGTTTACAGCGCGAGGCATGTGTGTATCGTGAGTATTTGTGTGTATATTTATACATTTACGTGGATGTATTGTGCCTATGTGTATATTTACATCTGTGTGTGTAGTGTAAATACACCGTGGAGGATTTATAGGATTTAGAGTGAGGAAGCGATTGAAAAGAGAGAGTGGAGGACGACTGGCGTGAGAAGAGAGTGACTCCGGGGTCGAGAGAGAGAGAGAGAGAGAGAGAGAGAGAGAGCTGCCCCGTCAGGCGGCATGCTGCCCACAGGAGCAGCTCTGTTTCCTATCAAAACAGCCCTCATGCTCGTGCACACTTATTCACACATGCACGAAAAACATAAACATAAACACCCACACGCAAAAACTAGAAAAACACACACACACACACACACACACACACACACACACACACACATGCATGCTGCAGACACACCCCTACATGCTGCACACACACACACACACACTCCCATGGATGCCAAAGCCACGTACACACACACACACACACACATGCATGCTGCAGACACACCCCTACATGCTGCACACACACACACATACTCCCATGGATGCCAAAGCCACGTACACACACACACACACACACACACATGCATGCTGCAGACACACCCCTACATGCTGCACACACACACACACACACACTCCCATGGATGCCAAAGCCACGTACACACACACACACACACACACACACACACACACACAAAGGCGCCGCTGTGTGTTTTCCCACTCCGCTGCTGTAAGACTCTCCGCCTTTCATGCCACTGATAGACTTAATATCCCCTTTTCAATGTCACACAAGTTTCTGTCAAAACACAAACGAGCAGCAGCAGCAGTAGCAGGCCCAGCGTGGTGCAGAGCGATGTGTGTTTACGTTTCGGTTCTGCCCATTGGGAGTTTTTTTTAGTTTTTTTTTTACAGCCGAGCGCCAAATCCTCACATGCACTGTTCTTTATCCGTCCTAGCTGGCAGACTGAGATCCAGACAGCTCCTTCTCGCTTCGTTCTGCTTTGTGAGGATGATTTTGGGCATAGATGATTGAGGATTACTCTCTAAATGACGTGGTGGATCCCCTGTACACAAACAGCATGAGCGCTTGAGAGGCACTAGTCCAATAGCAGACCAGCAGGATTGGTAGGGGGGGGGGGGCAGGCAGCCTAAATTAGTCTTGGCTAAACAAAGCAGAGACAGCTCCTTATTGATTCTGCCGGCAGAGCCTTCATAATCATTTTAGGCTGAGGCAGACCGTCTCTTTCATTTGAAGTCCTTCTCGGTGAAGCGTTTGGGTTTAAATCGTCTCAAATATTATACGGGATGGATAGCAAACGCAACTCGTCTGACGAGAGAGAGCCATTTCAACATTTCCGGCGACACGAGAGAGCAGAAATAACTAGGGAGGCAGATTGAGATCGGCCAAATGGAACGAGATCCCGATCAGGAAACGTCAGTCAGCTAAAGATCTGTCTGTCTTTCCTGCTTCCCTGTCCCGAGGGTGACACCTCGGTGTTGCAGAGGCTTAACGGTCGTGTTATCGTGAGGATCAAGCTAGGAGAAAGGGAGATGTCGCCCGGAGCTGAATGCACTGCGAGGTCCCGACAGGGTGCACGTAGCATTAGCTTAACATGAGGCTCCCAGCATGTTAGCACGCGGGTGTATTGACCTCAAGCTGCGTGACGAACTAGTCGGTGGCTGCGTTCGTGTTCAAGTATAGGTGTGAAATCTTTGTTCAGGGATCTCGACAGGTGTCCGTCAGACGCGTAGCGGTGTAGTAATTGATCCCGGAGGGCGGAGAACAGGTCCATTAACACCCCCCCCCCCCCCTCCCCCGTGTGAAACCCGATCCCCCCCCTGCCTCTGTCCGGATTAGACGCCGGGTCAGCGTCGGGAGGAAAGTTCTCCCGCTCATCCCTCTCACACGTCAGGAGAGACGGGCCGAGATAAGCTCGCTTTTAGAGGGAAGTGATTGTCAGGAGGTGTCAAGAGGTGAGAGGTCGCGTGGGGGGGTTATCACCAGGTTATCAGCACCCTGATTCCCCCCTGTCCTCACCTCCACCGGGGCAGTGTTGCCTCCTGTCAGCGGGAGATTTGTGTCCAGTCCACTTCCACTTCCAGGGGTCGGGAAGATTACACCGGCTTTGGACAACTGTCTTTTAGTTTCTAGAGTTTTTAGGCTTGAAAGTAAAGGATTGTAAAAATGGAGGCACCCTTATATTCATGCTTCGCCGAGGCATAATTCAAGGCTTTATGAAGGAATCCTGCAAGGGTGTTATGAAAGAATACTGCGAAGATAACTTTCTCCCTGTGAAGAGGTGCCCTTGAACTGAAAAAAAAGCCAGTGAAGTTCCACATGAGGGTTGAGCAGCGTTGAGGAGCGGTGCTGCAGGATTTGATGTCCTCCTTTTGAAGTGTCTTTATGCTCCGACTCTCTGAGACGAGCTAAGCCTGTCTTAAGCAGAGGAGGCCTGCGCTGTCTCCACTGTTCTTTTCTCCTCCTCCATTCACTTGGGGAAGCGCTTTTTTTTTTCTTTCTCACCAGCATGGGTGTTGTTACAGCATACTAATAGTTTACAGGACTTCCTCTGCTCTAAAAGAAATCAGGCTTTCTACCGAGATAACGAAGGAGTTAGGCAACTGTTTCCCACTGCACGCATTTATCTATACATCTGAAAATGTTTTGCAGAAGTATTTATTCTCTAGTGATACATGTTAAAAATGCCGGTGTGACACCAATCGAATTTCCTCCACAACGTGACACGTAACACCCGCAGTGTATGAAACGTTGTGTATTGTACTGCAGGGGCTCTTATATCCTCCCTCACTCTGTTGGGTAAAAGTTACATGAGACAAGTTACATGCACGCAAAAAAAGTTACATACGAGTTACATGCAAAAAAAAAAATGATAACACTTTATTTGAAGGGGTGTGCAAGACTGTCATGACACTGTCATAACCATGACATGACACCTGTCATGACCATAACCCTAACCCTAACCGCTTCATGAATGTTTATGACTGTTGTCATTATGTGTCATTCGGTAAATTATGTCATTCTTAATGCAAAGTTGACATTGTTTGAGATGTCTTTACCGAATGACACTTAATGACAACAGTCATAAACATTCATGAAGCGTCCTTCATGGTCATGACAGGTGTCATGTCATGGTTATGACAGGGTCATGACAGTGTTATGCACACCCCTTCAAATAAAGTGTTACCAAAAAAGTCACCAGCCCCTCCATGTCAAGACGAGGCTGCTAGGGGATTGTGGCGGGGGTTCCCCTGGAGGTGCTGCTGCACACAGCTGGCCTCCACAAGCCTCCCCTGTGAGGGGTCACATGTATGTTTCAGGGGGGGGGGGGGGGGCATGTATTCTATTTCCAGAGCTAGTCCTGAGCTGCCTTAATCCCCCCCCTCTACAGAAGAGAAAGGGGAAAGGCCCCCGAGCCCACCCCACCCCACCCCCACCCCACCACGGGGAGCAATGTTGCCGAGATTGAGTTGCAGGTTGACTGAAAATAGCTTGTGAGCGGAAGAGTCTTTTCTGTCAGGCAGATACGGGGTTTGATAGTGACGATCTCCGCCGAGGAGACAGCTCCTGCAGGATAACAGACTCAGGCGTGTAACTGAGGTAAGACCTCGTGCGTGTGTGTGTACAAACGTGCGTACGCCGCTGTCGTTGTTCCAGACAGACGATGCAGATCTGTCGGTGTGTTCGGGTCCAGACGGGTCTGAAAGTTGACAGTAACAAACATTCCTCTACTAGCATCCGTCTCTCATTCATTTCTATTCATTTAAATGGTGCAAATGATCACTCAACTGCTGAAATAACACCTGATATCAAGACTGGACGCCTGGTTGATATTCTACTAGTATATTCTAACATTTCCCAAGATTTTCTTTGCTGGTTGAAATAATTGTTGAAACACGTTAAATATAGTTAAGGAAACATGACTGTCAATCACATTTTCATATGATGGCATTTCCCTTGCTACTGACAACAATAAATATAAAACACCATGAGGAAACCTGCAGAATAAGAGCCTAAAAGTCATTTTTGCTGGATTTTTCTGGATGAAGCTGAAGCTTTTTGTGCACTTGTATGTATTTGTGTATTTGTGCACTTGTGTATTTGTGTATTTGTGTATTTGTGTATTTGTGTATTTGTGTGAGGAGAGCAGGTGAGGTGGAGTGGACATTTTCACGTGGCGGAGGGCTGAAATGAGAACCTAGAAACCCGGCTTGTGTGTGTGTGTGTGTGTGTGTGTGTGTGTGTGTGTTTGTGCGTGTGCATGGGGTGAGTGTGAGGGTGTGAAGTGAAACATTTTCACGTGGCTGAAAGGGCTGAAATGAGATGCTGGAAGCCACATTGACTAGGCTAGTGTGTGTGTGTGTGTGTGTGTGAGCATGTGTCTGTCTTTATGATCACACCCATGTGTGTCTGTCTGTATATATAAATGCATTGTAAGTTTCTGTGAGACCACACTACATGTGTGAACTGAGGTTGAAGAGGTGAGCGTGTGGAACCACATGTCGGTTTCCATCTGTCCGTCTGGCCTCCACTTGTTTGGCTCACATACGAGTTAGAAAAAGAGCATATCGTTTGCCTTTGTGTACACGTCTCTAATGCTCTGATGCTCACACAATGCAGCTAATGCACTCTGGCAGATCCCTGTAAACACAGCTGAACTATCATGTTAGTTTCATCATACGAAGAACACGTTTTCCCGTCCGATCCCAGCAGACACCGACGGCGTCTCTCGGCTGTATTCGGACCCGGGAGGTGTCTGGAAACACGTCTGGCTGTACGAGCCCACGTTGCTGCTCTGCCAACTCTGCTGCAGTGTGTGTGTGAGACAGAGAAACACTCACACACACTTCAGCGGGGTGGAGGTGGGGGATCTCCACTGCTGGAGATTTTTTTTTTTTTTGCATTTAATATTCTCACTAATGTCGTTTTGACATTAGTCAAGTCAAGCACGCTCATGAGGTGGTACTAACGGTTCGCTGGCTTCAGCTCCATTCAGTACATTTAGTATTTTCTATATTTTAACAGAACTCCCATCCCGCCCTTTAACTTTTCTCTCCGCTGGCAGCAGCATGTCGCTAGTTAGCATGAAGAGAGGTCAGGTTCAGATGAATTCTATCAAAGCTGGATGTGGAAAGACTCAAGGCTCCTTTTGCACTAAAACAAACGCTCGTCTCTATTCCACTCTGCTGTTGAATCTTGCATCAGAGTTATGCTGGCGTCGAACATTTGGGAGCTGGGAGAGGAGGGGAGGGAGGGCTTGTCGAGAGCATGAATAAAAGAGATCCTGGGGTGGAGCGGTGCAGGATCCCGCCGCGCCAGATTTAGATCTGAAACACAGGGAACAGGAGGGAGGAGAGGAACAGAGGGGGAGAGAGAGAGAGAGAGAGAGAGGAGAGAGAGAGACTGCTACTGGAACTGCTGTCTGTCTGTATTCACTGTTAAAAGTCCCAATATCTTTTTCACATCCTGCATTTAGCGAAAGGCTCAGGACAATCTGCATGACACGACTGCACACAGACTGAATCTCCCCCCTACTGTCCCCCCTTCCTCCCTAAGGCCCTCCTTCAATAGTTCATGTCATCCAATCACCACGCTCTGTGACGGGGGGGGGCCCTGTGTAATGGGGTGTGTGATGTCGTTGCTCTGAGTTCAGGGGGGGAGCTGCGTTGTGACCTGTCGGCGTGTGTGTTTGTGTGTGTTGATGTTCCAGTTGAACTCCCCGATGAACTCGGTCAGCAGCACGGAGGACATTAAGCCCCCGCTGGGCCTCAACGGGGTGATGAAGGTGCCCGCCCAGCCCTCCGGCACGCCCCTCTCGCTCACCAAGCACATCTGCGCCATCTGTGGCGACCGCTCCTCAGGTGAGTCAAAACACACGCAGGTGACAGGTGACAGGTGACAGGTGACGGGACACGTGTTGTATCGGTGTATCGCTCAAACACGTCAAAAATGCTGGAAAATAGAAAGAAATGCATAATAAAGAAATTAAAATATGAAAAAATATATAATAAATATTTAAAAAAATTATGTAATCTTAAAAATGTCCCAGAAGATCAGTGTTATTCCTCAAATATTAGATAGTCTAGTCAAGACTTGTTTGTATGAAATGTATGAAAACTACAGCAGATTGCAGAGGTGTAAAATCCAGGTTCAGAAAGTAAAAAGGACTTTTATTTTGAAGTTCTAATTAGTTCCATTCTACAGCATGGGGAGGGACGGATAAATGTGATGACCTGGCAGGACTTTTACTTTCTGAACCTGGGATTTTACACCTCTGGCAGATTATGACTTATTGATTATGATCACTATGACAGATTTTTTACATCTTGACTCAACCATGCGAAAGTGATGCCATACAGACTGCCTCATTCTCACCCTGCATCAGTATTGCAGAGGATTCTGTGTTTAACATTTTGCAGTAGAGCCAAATTAGTACATTGTGATACAAATGATATCTAATATCGTTCATCTCAACAGACACTAGTTAGTTTAATTTCTGAAAATAGAGCATAACTTTATTTTTTTAAACAATTCCTCTTGGAGTCAGGCAATAGTTAAGTGTACAGTTCCTTCAGAAAGCATCTAACCCTCTTGACTTTTTCCACTTTTTGTGCTGTTCCAACCTCAAATCAAAATGGATTGAATCAGGATTTTTTTATCAGTGGTCTACACACAATGTCCCATAATGCCAAGTAGATTTTCTTAAATTAAAGGCTAAGATGTTTTGAGTCAATAAGTAGTCAACCGCTTTGCAGCGACACGCCAAATTGAGTCAAGGGGCATCTAAGTTCCTTTGAATATCCTTGAGATCTCTCCACTGCTTGATGTGGTTTCCACATGTGGCCAATTGAATTGAATGGCTTCAGAATGAAACGTCGTCTGGATGAAGTCCCGCAGATGGAACAGCATCTCAGAGCAGAAACTCAACGAAGTCCAAGGAACTCTTCATAGAAATCAGAGACAGAGCTGTGAGGAGGCATCGATCTAGAAAGGTATGAAGCAAGTTCTGGTAAGCTGTGAGTTCACGAGGCCACAGTCGGCTTCTTCATGAGGAAACGGAAAAAAAGGTTGAACTAACCGAACAATGTTCTTGCGCAACCAAACCAGACAAGAAGGTCCTCGGTCGGAGTGGAGACCGAGAAACCGATCTGACAGATCCTTGGCTGTGATGGGAGATCTTGCTGGAAGGACAACAGTCAGTGCAGCGCTTCACGAATCTCTACGTGGAAGAGAAGAAGGAAGGAAGACACAAAAAGGCCCTGGGGCACATGACTCTGAAAGCATGAGGAAAAAGATCCTGCTGTCTGATGAAATACAATTTTAACTTCTCAGCTGTATCACAGAGCGTTCAGTCTGGCAGACAGCGAGTACCACTCACCACCCATGTAACACCATCACAACCGTGAAGGATGGTGGTGGCAGCATCGTGCCTGTTGGGCCTTTTCCCGGCAGGGTCTAGGAGACTTTTAAGCAGAGAGGGGAACGACGAGTGGAGCCAAATACCGGCAGATTCATGGGGAGAACCTTCTTCAGGGTATCAGAGATCTTAGATTTATGCTCCAACAAGACCGTGACCCCCAAGCGTACAGCCAAACCAACACTGGAATGGCTTCAGAACAACAAGTCACTATGGACTGACTTGACGATAGACTTGACTTGAAGACCGAAGCTGAAACAGGCGTATCCAAGAAGACACCTGTAATGGCTGCCAAAGCTTCCTCTGCAAAGACTCACTTTAGGTTTTTTTCTGTAATTCATTTTCAATACAGCTACAATTTAAAACTCCCTCACACACACAAACTAGCCAAGTCAATCACTTCACACCCCCAGAGTCATTTCTGGCCTGCTCTCCTCACCCCGCAGAGAGGAAGGCTGTTCTATATTGACGCGGAGCGAAAGTGTCTGTGGTGTCTGCAGTCTCTCGGAGAGGAAATTACTCCACCGCATCACCCGTCTCCCCTTTCCTCACAGAGATGCAGAGGAGAGAGTAGTCGTAGTAGTAGTAGTAGTAGCACAGCAGCAGTACCGACTCAGGCTCCGTTTACACTGTCCTTCACATCGCACCGTTGCTTCATTAGGCGCTCACACACACACACACACACTGTCGGTCGTCGTAGTGCCTCTGTGTCCACACCTGGAACCTGAAGCATCACCTGATCACCGGATGGAGCCATTGGAATAAGGCTGTTAACAATACGTTGCAGCCACCGTTGCACATTCAGCATCTCAGTTGTTTCAGTCCTTCACTAGCATGGCTCCTCAGCTGCATCGCCATTTGTCCTTCATGACTGATTTAAACATGAAACCAATGAGAGATCACGTATCTTTCAGCTGGAAAGAGCAGTGGGCTAATGTTTTGTCCACCCGGTCCGGTGAAGGTGAAAAACAGAAACATCTTTTACACGTGCAGCATTTTTCACCGTACATCTCAACACACAAGTTCTGTGTGTGCACGAGAACCGGAGTGTCCAAATCCCAGGAAATGAGCTCTGGCAGTTCTGCATCATATCCATTTATGAGAACCGTTACCGTAAGCACAGGTTAGCATTTAAATGTTGTGTTAGTAACAAAAAATGTCTTAAAATTACACACAGAATGTTTAAAGATGGTTGGTTGTTTTGGAAAAATGTGGGAAAATACCTACCCTCCTAGATGTGCAAAAGTCTGTGCACAGATAAAGCAATTTCAATTCTTAAACCAAATGTTTCAGATGGAGGTGACGGGATAAACCAGGATAAACCAGCCCCCCCAAAAAAGCTACACCTGCTCCTTTTACCTGAAAAGCCGATTTGGCAAAGTTACCAGGGTTACCGCTACTTTACTACTAATCGTAATCGTCATTTTAATTATTTAATCGTGGCAAATTTTCAAAATTCGATTGTTATTTAGGCTACAAGAACGAGGAACGTCTAGAAGCGCCAGTTAGCAAAGCAACCAGTGTGTGTGTGTGTGTGTGTGTGTGTGTGTGTGCGCGCATCAGACGTAACATCACTTTCCCGTGAATGAATGAGCCAAATACTTTCCCCAATACTGCGTTCATGAACTGTCCCCTTAAAAAATACTATGTGGTATTCAGTCGCGTCCCTCCGCCCCGTCCAGTAACGCCGTGTTCAGACAGGTTTGGACCGGTCGGTTTTTTGCGAGCCACGAGCGAACGTGTCAAGCCGGGCAGGAAGTCAGACACAGGAACGGCATAGAGCATCCGGTCGATTTCAAAATAAAACAAATTTCAAAATAAAACAAATAAAATAATCGTTCATTAATCGTAATCGAGGTAAAAGTTTGAAATAATCGCGATATTGATTTGAAGTCATATCGCCCACCCCTACTGCTACTAACAGTTTCTCCACCCGTCTCCACCCGTCTCTCTCTCTCTCTCTACCCTCAGGTAAACACTACGGGGTGTACAGCTGCGAGGGCTGCAAAGGCTTCTTCAAGAGGACGGTGCGCAAGGACCTGACCTACACCTGCCGCGACAACAAGGACTGCATGATCGACAAGCGGCAGAGGAACCGCTGCCAGTACTGCCGCTACCAGAAGTGTCTGGCCATGGGCATGAAGAGAGAAGGTACAGCACATGCCGTTGAGGATGAAGTCCCACTTACCCTCTCCCTCCAAATGTGTGCTGATGCGCAAACACACATGCACACAAATACACATGAAAGTATATATGAAGAGCGTCCACACTCTCTCTCTCTCTGTCACACACACACACACACACTTGCTTTTAATGGATTGCATGATAATGCTCAGCTCATCCTCACGCTCTCTCTCATCCCCCTCCCCTTCATTTCCTCCAAATGAACACAGTGAGATAGTAATCGTTTAACACCACCTCCCCTCACCGCCCTCCTCGACCGCCCCGAGGAAAAAATATTTTTTTCATCTGCTAAGAAACAGGGGGGATCTCCTTTTGGGATCGCCATCGGCTGAGATGTTTCTCCTCAAACCCCCTGAGGAACAACGAGGAGATAACAGAGAGAGAGAGAAAGGATATTGGAGACTTTATGAGGTCGATGTGAAGACGCCAACATGTGACATATATAATGATAATAAGCTCCCTACTATATGGCTTCAAAAGGAACATGCAGCAGTATTTTCTTTGAGATCTTCCTCTAATCTCATGGTCTCATATTCAGCAGATCATTTGGAGATCTCTTGTCTTGATCAGAGTGAGATCCACATGAGGTTTGATGTGGTTGTTTCTCCTGAGTTGACGTTGAGAAATAGGAAAAAAAGAGAAAATGCCTTTAGTCTCATCTTAGTCTTAAAAAGAGCTTGACAGGTTTAGACAGCAGATCTCTTCTGGGATCCTGACGTGATTCTCATTAGCGAGCGTTTTACGTGATCGGTCGATCGAGGACGGAGGAAGTGGATGGGTTGGGGTGTGTGTGTGTGTGTGTGTGTGTGTGTGTGTGTGAGGAAGAACGTTAACACTCCGCGAGGGTGTTAGGAATATTAGCACCCTTAGCGCTGTGAAGACTTTCACACGTTCGGTAAACGGCTCATATGAAAACACACACAGAGCCTGAAGAGCAGAACGATGACAGCTAATGCTAACCATGTGTGTTTTTGCGCGTGTGTGTAGAAAAGAAGTGTGTCCTGATAGGTGCATTCTGGGGGCTTTTTTCTTCGTCGGACCAATTTGTCTTGACCTTTACTTGCCCCCCCCCCCCTCCCTCCCTCGCTTTTATTTATATCGTTGTATGGCTCCGCGCTGCGTTCAAGGATATTATCATTTACTGCCTTTCACCTCGCTCAGCGCTGCCTAAGCCCCTCCCCCCTCCCCCCCCTGCACCCCCCGAGGGCCGGGCTAGAGAACGAGGCAGCGGTAGCCCAAAAGGCTAAAGCGAATCCGCAGAAAAACAGGATTAAATGAATTTATGCTCTCCCAGTCGGGGTGGAGGGAGGGAGGGGAAATAAAGCTAACATGATTTCAGCCCTCCTCACCTCTCCCTGACTCCAGCGCAAGTATTCTACCCTTGGGCTGACCTCCACCACCAGACAGCAGCTCCTCCAAAGCGGGGCCCCTTTCTCTCTCCTCCTCCAACACTCCCCCTCCACCCCCTCCACCTCCACCCCCACCACCTCCACCACCACCACCACCACCTCCACCACCACGACCTCTGTGAATCACAACTTGGAATAGAAACAGGAGAAGGGAAAAGGGGGGGAAAAAAAGGTCATGTTGCAAACTGTGTGTGTGTGTGTGTGTGTGTGTGTGTGTGTGTGTGTGCGCCCTCCAGGTGTGTGTACGTTTGCATACACGCACGCTTCTTTTTCATACAATATATTCTTCATAATCCAACCACATTTTTTTTATTAATCCCCATGTAGAAGACAAGCCTATAAAAAGCCGCAGTATTTTTCTGTGGTGTATTGAATTACAGCCTTTTGAAAAGACAACACACACACACACACACACACACACACACACACACACACACACACACTCTCGTGCATCTCCTCCATCCTCTCTTGAGGGTGGAGGTGCGGTTTTCTTGCTGCCTTCGCCGCAGTCAGCCTCGGTGTCTGCTCAACACACAAACCATTTCCTGTGCCTCCCTCGCCAAGCCAATCAGACGACAGAACCGATGAGGCTCTGCTTTTTCGACCAGACGTTTATTTACATGACATGGAAGAAAAAGAAAAAAAAAGACTATTAGACAAAGTCCTCCATTGATCTGTGTTCAGGCTCTCTCTCTCTCTGCTGTCACACGGAGTATCTGGCGACCAGGCGTGGTGTAAATAAGCAGCGACGGGCCATACATTATGTATGTGTGTATAAATGATTTGTCGGATGTTTGTCATTGTGCTCGACATGAAAAGCACATCTCTTTGATAAGGAGGCTGAGCGCGGTGCTTGGTGCTGCCATGTTGTGCATAATGGAGGTCTAAGGTCCTCCGTGCGCTCCGTCCTCGCCGCCGAGGCAATTATCGATGATTCAACTCGCTTGGATATGTTCGCCGGCGTAACGTACACTAGGTCATGCACCGTTCACATGCTTGCAGAGACACACACACACACACTGGGACTGACACCACATGCACACACTCAGACAGGTAAGCACACACACACACACACGCAAACTCACAGGCATGCACGCACGTTCATGCAGGTGTGTACATACAAACAAGTGCATGCGCCTGCGGAGTTTCTCCACACAAATACACATCAGCAGAGATTTACGCATTAAAGGGACGGTTCAGGATCGACTTTCACAGGTGTTGCAATGCCCAAGAATAAGTAAAAGCCCTGTTTGAAAGTAATCTTTAGAGTAAATGTTTCATACTGCATTGACTTGCACTAGCATTGCTAACAGGAGAGACAATTTCGAGCCCCCTGGGTACTATCAGTACGATAGTCCCCCTAAACATCCTGAACCTAAACCCTTTAACGCTGGAGCTCATGAGTGCACACCTCGACACTATGCAAGCAGCAGTAGTGACCGGAACCAGTTTTGTTACATGCAGCCGTTCAGGAGGAGCGCCAACGAGCCAAGGAGAAAAGTGAGAGCGAGGTGGAGTCCACCAGCAGCGCCAACGAGGACATGCCCGTGGAGAAGATCCTGGAGGCCGAGCAGGCGGTGGAGCCCAAAACCGAGACCTACATCGAGACCAACCTCGGCGTGCCGTCCAACTCGGTGAGTTCCAGCGCTGAAAGTGTCTCAAGAAAACACTCACCATATGTGCACCCACACACACACATGCACACAGTGGGTGATTGGTTTAGATTTAGCAAGGGAGCTGGTGGGGAGTGAGTTTTCCCTCACATTTTTAATTTAATTACCCAAAAATTATTTTATTTTTTTAATTTGTAATTTTTAATGTATTTTTTTATTAATTTATTTTTATTTATTATTTATTATTTATTTTATTTAATTTATTTCATTTGTATTTATTATTTTTTTATTATTATTTTTATTTATTATTTTTATTGTTATTCTTATGTTTTTAGAGGTTTGCATTTAAAACTGTGCGTGCTGCTTGCTGCTCTCCTCCATTCTCATCGCATCAATTTCTCTGGAATATTCTAGCAGCGCTGTGGCCAGACATCACAGGTGAAAACAAACCGCAGACACGAACTAAAACACTTTTACTTTTGTCTACAACCCAACACATGCCCTCGGCATGAAATGTTAACAACCGGCTGAACCGCATGCATTCACTCCACCGGTGCTTTTTGTCCGATAAGTGGGTAGATTTGGTTTGCAGTTTGCTTTGTGTAACGGTGGCGGTGAGGTGATGGGCAGAGATACCACACACCCTCTGTTTCCTCACATTTTTCTCCTCTTTTTTTTCCCTTTATCATCCATCTCTTTCCTCTCCCCTCCTCGTCCCGACGGCCCTATCAGATTGATGTAGGCCAACGTGGGCACGGACGTCTTTGACAAGCACTTCCTCGTTAGGGAGATCTGCAGCGAAAAGGGGAAATGAGATTGTTGTCTGTGTTTACTCATTAAATAAAGCTGCCGGTTGGTTTTTTTTTGAAGTGGAGGAAGTTTAACGAGACCCTGCCACCTGCTGGTAGGGACGGCGGTGCAGATGCTGCGGGGACTACCGGCGGGCTAGTTCGCTAGTTCGGCTTGTATCAACTTCTTCCTTTTTGCCCATCAGCTGTGTTTCCTCATCCCTCCCCTCAGCACCAGCTGGGCCGGCACCGAGGAGGGAGGAGGAGGGAGGGAGGAGGAGGGAGGGAGGAGGAGGGAGGAGGAGGGATGAATAATGCAACAGGCCCGACTGTTCCTGAAAGCATCATCCCGCAAAGCCTCGGCTTTCTCAGGAATCCTGCTGGAACATGAGAAACACAGAGGAGCGAAGTGAAGGAGGCAGGAAGGGAGGAGAGGGAGGGAGAGGAGAGAGAGGGAGGGAGAGGAGAGGGAGAGGGAGGGAGGGAGGGAGTGCTTCTTCTGGGATTCATCTGCTTCAGGGGAGGAAATGTCCTGTGAAGTAAAAGGTAGAAATGTGAAGGCTGTTATGTGAGTAAATGGGAGCTATTTTCGGGGGGCCAGATGGAAACGTAGGGCATTAGGGAGAAGGAGGACGAGGAGTCGCCGGGGATTGGCTGGCAGCTCAGACTACGCTAATGCGCCGAGTGTGTTGGAGCTCAGCCGTGGCGATCCTCCTGGCTGACACCAACAGGGGGCGTTCCAAGGGACAACACCAGAACACCAGAACAGCTTCGATAGACCGGATCTCTGATAGTTGGCTCACTGATCCGTTAGTGATTAGGTCCCGAACGCAGACCGGATCCCATTCATTCCTCTCTAGATCCCTTTTTAACCTCATCTGAGTCATCTGCCGTTCTTTAGACTTTAGTCTCATTGCCGACTAGAGCTGGGCGATTATCGTGTTTATAATCGTAATCGCGATTTAATTATTTAATCGTGGCAAATTTTAAAAATCGTTGATTTCGATTGTTATTTAGGCTACAAGAACGAGGAACGTCTAGAAGCGCCAGTTAGCAAAGCAACCAGTGTGTGTGTGTGTGTGAGTGTGTGTGTGTGCGCATCAGACGTAACATCACTTTCCCGTGAATGAATGGGCCAAATACTTTCCCCAATACTGCGTTCATGAACTGTCCCCTTAAAAAATACTACGTGGTATTCAGTCACGTCCCTCCGCCCCGTCCAGTAACGCCGTGTTCAGACAGATTTGGACCGGTCGTTTTTTGGCGAGCCGCGAGCGAATGTGTCAAGCCGGGCAGGAAGTCAGACACAGGAACGGCATAGAGCATCCGGTCAATTTCAAAATAAAACAAATTTCAAAATAAAACAAATAAAATAATCGTTCATTAATCGTAATCGAGGTAAAATATTGAAATAATCACGATATTGATTTTTAGTCATATCGTCCACCCCTATTGCCGACATCAGGAGAGTAGGGGAATGTGTCCCCATGTAATCCAGGCTGCGACGACTCCCCCCCTCTCTTCCCCCCTGCCTCCCCCCCCCTGCGAGGTCTCCTTTGAGAGGCACTGCCCCGTGGGATAATTCATCACAGCCCGGGCCTTGAGTGCACACGGTGAATAGGCCCCGCCGCCGCCGCCGCTGTGTGATGGCCGCGGTCTGGCCGGGCTGAATCAAGTGTGTTTATCTCATGGTGACCTAGAACAGGAGTTAAACAGGCGGGAGTAACGCGCCTTCAGTCAGACAAGGGAGGGGGGGAGTACACGCTATCATTCAGTCATGCTGGAGGAGGTTCTCTCTCTCTCTCTCTCTCTCTCTCTCTCTCTCTCTATCCATCCATATTTTATCTCTCTTATCTTCTCCTGATCTGAGAGTCAGGAAGTGTTCGTGTTATTTAGCTGATGATGAATCGTCCTCAGTGCGTATGAGTACCCAATTCCTCTTTGTTGTCACGCTAGCACGGTGTGGTTCAAGCAGAATAATGAAAAATTGAAAGGCAAATCTTTCGTCTCCGCGAGTAATGAAACTTTCATAGGACCGTGTGCAAGCCTGGCGCTTCTCTGGGCGCCGGGATCGGCCGACCGCGACGCGAAGACGCCTTTGATTTGTCTGGGAATCGAAGCGACCCGCTCAAATCCAGTTTCTCCTGTCACCTGACTCTCCACCTCAGGGGACTGTTTCCCTCTTCTTCTTCTTCTCCTTCTTCTTCTTCTTCTTCTCCTTCTTCTGCTTCTTCTTCTTCTCCTTCTCCTTCCTCTCCTTCTTCTTCTTCTTCTTCTTCTTCTTCTCCTTCTTCTGCTTCTTCTTCTTCTTCTGCTTCTTCTCCTTCTTCTCCTTCTTCTTCTCCTTCTTCTTCTCCTTCTTCTCCTTCTTCTTCTCCTTCTCCTTCTTCTCCTTCTCCTTCTTCTTCTCCTTCTTCTCCATCTCCTTCTCCTTCTTCTTCTTCTTCTCCTGAGTGAGGGATCTTCACAGCGAGAGAAGAGAGCGAGTGCCTCTCCCAGTTGCAGTGCGAGGTGTCTCCCCGGTCGTCATACAGCCTACACCTCGGGTTAATGTTGTTCTGCCCGGCTCCCCGTTGCGCCCCTGACATCCTAAACGCTCGCCTCCGTGACTTGGAAGTACAGCGAGTACAGTAACGTTCATGCCTGAGGATCGTTGGCGAGGTGAAAGTGTAAGTCACCCCCATGTAGTCAGAGGCAGAGAAACCAGGTCAGAGAGAGAACATGCAACATTCATGAGCGCCGCCATGTTGAACGAGAACTCTGGGAGTTTCTAAGCTTTTTGAGGGGGGGCCGGCTCAAATATGGCGCCCCCCTTTTTTTTTTTTTTATTTCCCTTTTGTTTGCCCTGTGGAAGGAATTAGCTCAATCTGCTGGTGTGTTTTTGACTGTCACACCGAGCTGTGGCGTCTCCCACGGAGATCAGATGCTGAAATATTTATAAGATGCCTGTTGTTGTTCTTTTTTCTCCCCCTGAAGAAGAAAAAAAAAACGACTTTCAGTTTTCAAAACAGTGTCGGCTTTGTGTCTGGTTGACTTCATCATATTTCAAGCGCCCATCTCTGATACTCTGCAGTCAGAGCGAGTTTCACACCGTGGGGAGGCGAGGATGGGATGGATAGACCGGTTCTAGTCTCAGGCCTGTGTGTGTGTGTGTGTGTGTGTGTGTGTGTGTGTGTGTGTGTGTGTGTGTGTGTGTGTGTGTGTGTGTGTGTGTTAGAAAAGGAGGATGTGTTTTTGTTTTTTTTCCTTCTTCCTTCCTTCATCTTGAACTAATCTTCTCCCGAGAGCTACAGTTGATGTTGGGATCCTCCGAGCTTTTACCCATTGATCGGTGGGATTTGGGGGGGGGGAAGGAAGTTGGGGAGAAGTTGAGTTCACACACGAGTTAAGTTAAAGGATGTTTACTTGATTTAGTCTTTGTTTACAGGCAGACACATGAAGGATGCGCCACCCCCCCCCCCGAGGACAGCAGTAAAACGAGTCCTCTGTGATTGACAGGATTGTTTGGATTCCCATTTTGTCGACTTAGTCGTGTTCGCGTCGCATTAGGATTCCACCGCCGGCTCGCAGGCTCCCCCTGGGTCCTAAAGAATACAACTTTCCCCTTTTCCTGTCTTGATGCGTCGGGACAGTTGAGGGCTGCCTGTCCTTGTCTTTTGACTGGCACTTCAAAAAAAACATCATCACAAAAAATAAATAAATATGCAAACGAGGTGATATAGTTCCCACTCAACTCAACGTTTTCAAAACTTTTCTTGAATGGAGCGAACGTCTATGATATTGAGCGATAATAGTATATAGTTGAATGCTCGCCACTCACTCACGCTGCTCAAGGTGAAGAGAGGCTGTATGAAATATGTATACAGTATGATCAAATATGAAAAGCTTTACAATCCCTCTTCAGCCTCGTCACGTCCGCCCTCCTTCACAACTCGAGTGGATCTAACAAGGTGAAATGGATAAAAGGGAGTGAAGCGTTCTCCTTGATTCACCCGGACCAGTTTCAATAGTCAGCGCGAGGTTGTTTTTGTTTTTTTACAAAGCTCCTGTTCAGTCGAGTTGCCGAGTTGAGTGGAGTCTCAACAGCACGGTGACTGTTTGAACGTGTACCTTTTCGACAAAAAGACTCTGTAAAATTACACCGTTTGTGCATTTGTTGAATCTTGCAGAGTTAATGGTGACCTAGTAATGAAGTCCCTCTCGAGCTCCTGAGCACTTGTTCTGGTGCTGGAGTGTCAGCAGGGGCCTCTCGGGCCCCCGCCGGCTGTCCAGAAGACTGATTTGTGTGTAGGCTAAAAGCTCCCCGAGGAAAGAGACTCGCTCGAGAGAAAGTCGTTTTTTTTTACCAGCAGCTCTCGGCAGGTATTTCCTCCCCGAGCTGAAGGCAGAGGCGCTGTTTGTTTTGCCTTCCTGCTCGCTGCTCTTCAGAGGAGATCATTCACAGGGTGGCGTCGAGGAGCGTAGGGGTGTTTATGTGTGTGTGTGAGTACGTGTGTGTGTTGTGTGTGAGTATGTGTGTGTGTGTGTGTTTATGACAATTTGTACTGTGGTGCGCCAGGGGTGATAGGTAACATGACACCGGGCCTTCAGCCAAAAGACAGCACACACCACACACACATTCATCCATCGTATGCACTATTTGGATTTCTAACATCAAGATTTCTGTCTGTGTGTGTGTGTGTGTGTGTGTGTATATATGTGTGTGTGTGTGTGTGTGTGTGTGTGTGTGTGTGTGTGTGTGTGTGTGTGTGTGTGTGTGTGTGTGTGTGTTTCTCTGCAGCCGAATGACCCAGTGACGAATATCTGCCAGGCGGCCGACAAGCAGCTCTTCACCCTGGTGGAGTGGGCCAAGAGGATCCCCCACTTCTCCGAGCTGCCGCTGGACGACCAGGTCATCCTCCTACGAGCAGGTCCGTCCCGAGTCATCAAGTCATCAAGTCAAAAACTATCGTCCGCTTTGTCCGTCAGCCTCTCCGTCGTTTCATTGAAAACATTATTTTTATTAAAGCTAGTGGCAGCGAGGTGTAACGATCTGAACGTTTTTTAGCTTCCAGCTCTCTCTCGATGGAGCGTTCGCCGTTCAACGCTGTTTAGGAGACGTTTAGTTTTCCGCTTTCAAGTTTCGAGGCATCACTTCCTGTGGGCGGAGACGTGAACGTAGCGATGCCAGAATTTTAGGCTGATAAACATACAGAATATATATACTACAGGAAAAAAAAAATATGCATAAAATAAAAATAAAAATTACCAAAATATAAAAAAAATAGATAAATAAAAATATAAATATAAAATATAAACTAAAATATATAGATACTTACTGAAAGAAAACATTTAACACATATAAGGCTACATCTGTATTACTATAGTAAATAAAAGACTCCAGCCAAATCAGGTCACAACCATGAATAGCTTCTGCAGGTCACGTGACCAAGACGGTGTCAGACCACCAAGGTCAGAGCAGCTACATCGTCTGCATCTCTGGAGCTCAGCTGAAGCTAACGGACGGTAGCATCAGCAGCGGGAGAAACGTTGAGTGAATCATCTGTCACTCCTGTTGCATCCACTCCCCATCACATGCGAGGAGGTCTTTCAGGGTTTCTCTCCGACACGTTGCCCTCGTTGCCCGCCTGTCGCTCCACATTACACCATTAACTCTAAATCCACCTCCAGGAAAAAAAATGCTATTACACACCCCATACTCCCTTATCCCTCAACGCATGCCCACCGTGATGGAGAGGCTTCAGAAGAGGAGAAAGACGTTTTATTCTCTTCTCGGGCGCTCAGGTTTTTCTATAAATAACCTCTTTAGTTCTGCTGTATCACAGATAAAAGCATCCCCGGCCCCATCTCATACCCGCCTCAACTCCGGGGAGAGAGAAGAGGAGGGGAGTGTTGCTAGGCAGAACAGTTAAAGGAGCCCTGTCACTCAGAGAAGGGAACGGCGTGGTCTTGTGTCTTTGGTGCGCGGTGTGTCAAAGCCCCGGCTTTGGCACGTCAAGCGCGTCGTCTTTTATTGCGGTGGCAGGCGCAGTTCATCCCTTTTTACACGCCTGTCTCTCTCGGAAAGCAATTCAACGACTCGGCGTTGATTCAAAACGTCTCGGCGATAACCCCCTCGAGAGAGATGCACGCTTTTTTTTTTTTTTTTTTTACCGTGCAGCTTTAATTGATTCATTGGAATTCCCCCTTTTGTTGTCAGTTTCATTTTGCTTGAATGCCATGTGAACTTTTGTACCGGGATTTGCTTACTTGCCTCCCCCTCATACTTTTCCTCTCTCTTTCTCTCTCTCTCTCTCTCCCCCCTCCGTCTCCTGTCTCAGGCTGGAACGAACTCCTCATCGCGTCGTTTTCGCACCGCTCGATAACGGTGAAAGACGGGATCCTGTTGGCCACCGGGCTGCACGTGCACCGCAACAGCGCCCACAGCGCCGGAGTGGGAGCCATTTTTGACAGGTCACCATTCACTAGCAGCCACGTTTCAAATCATTTATTAAAAAAAATCCAGCATGCATTCCTGTCACACGTTTCTTCCAGGTGCACACCCGTTTGTTTGTGTGTTTGTTTGTTTGTATCTATATATAGAGGGAGATATCACACCTAGGCTTTAAGTCACAGCGACGCTTCATGACAGGAACTTTTGATTGACGCCGATGTTTCTGAAATATGTACACGCAGAAATACAGACGCGCGACGGCGTTTTTGAGCTACACGATCCGCCGCGGTGATCCGGCTGCTGCTGGGAAAGCGCGTTACTCACATTCCAGGGCGGCGAGCTGTCCGTCAGGCAGATCTTAACTGGAGTCTGCCGTGTTTGTTCAGTAACATCACCCCTCCGAGTCGATGTTAATGACTCAGATGTTATCGCCGTTTTGGAAAAAAAAGATGTGTGCGTGTCTGTGCTTGTGTTGTTTGCGTACACGTGCGTGTTCCTGCAGAAGATCGATTTGACAGATCAAACTATTACCAGAGGTTCCCATATCTAGACAATAGTACTCTTCTTCTCTCTCTGCATTAAGATACAGAGTACTGATAATGTTTCTTTATCTACTCCTTTTTGTCCTGCACCGTACAAATCAAGACGCTCATTAAAACACTTGAGCACTTTTTTTTTTTTTCCTTTTTGTTCCTCGGAGCAAATTGAATTAGGATGAGCTAAGAGCCACAATTGACTTTGAGAGGGAGAGAGAGAGAGAGAGAGAGAGAAAAAGAGAGAGAGGGAGAGGGAAAAAGAGAGAGAGAGAGAGAGAGAGAGAGGGAAAAAGAGCACCAGGCAGAGAGAGGGCGTGACCGAGTCAAGAGAGGGGTGAGAAGTTCGAATGACTCCATCTGCCGGACACGCCCACCGGTGATGTCACAATCAGACAGTGGGCGTGTCGGTGTTAGATTACGAATCGTTGTTTTTTTTGCTCTGCGGGTTTCGTGGCTTTCCCTTTTATGAAAACCATCTACTAAATATAATGAGTCTGCAGCGTTGTAAACTTTTCCAGGGATTTAACGGTGCCTCTGTGGGCCGTGCAGACAATGGGGATATTCTGAATAAAGCATTTTGGAAATCATTTTTAGTGTTTCAGCCTCTTTAGAGCTCCAGACGGGTTCACTGGGTATGGATGAGTCTAGTAGGTCAATGACACAAACGGACTCAATTGACTCACTTTCTTTGTGTTTGTTTGTACCAGTCAATGTATAGCAAAAATAAACAACAACTCTTAAATGGTTTCCTATGATATAAACTTTGTGGCACTCATTGTGTTGTCCAGTGTGACACACGCCTACCCTGGTAGCCCAGTAGGGTGAAGACCCAGGTATGATGTCTGACAGTATTCGTGTCTCCTCCTCAGAGTGCTCACAGAACTGGTGTCCAAGATGAGGGACATGCAGATGGACAAGACAGAACTGGGGTGCCTTCGAGCCATCGTCCTCTTCAACCCAGGTGACGTCTACCGCTTTCACTGTCTCAATGTGGAACCGTTAGACCTAGTCAGTCAGTCAGTCAGTCAGTCAGTCAATCAATCATCTTTATTTACACAGCACACTTGATACCAAAGATCAAATTGCTTCACAGAACTGTGATTTAAAAGAGCTTATTTGAAATTTAGTGAAGTGGCAAGGTCAGAAAAACAGTTAGATAGAAAACAGATTAAAGATTATAAGTATTTAAAAAGTTAAAGATACAAATCAAAAATCTAAATGACTGTAATGTAATGTATTAAAACACCTAAATACACTAAAACAAACCACTGATGTGTGTGGAAGCTAGTGCTGGTGCGTTCAGTGGCCAATAGCAGAAGACTGCAGTAGTATGAACAGTGTGAGGCAGGGTAGGGCTGAAGAAGAGCATGTCTGTTCATACCCCTTCCTTTTATAAATAAAGGTTAAAAATAATAATAGCGCTGCCTCATGCTGGCGGCAGTATTGGAGGTATTTAGCAGGATACCACAGCAGGCAGCAGGTCACCCCGGCATTCCTCAGGTGGCACCATTCGCTAGCTAGCTACTCTAGCCAATAGCATTACGTGGCATTGTTGTTGTTGTTGTTGTTGTTGTAAAATGTGTGTGTGTGTGTGTGTGTCTCCACAGACTCTAAAGGTCTGTCCAACCCAGGCGAGGTAGAAGCTCTGAGGGAGAAAGTGTACGCCTCTCTGGAGGCCTACTGCAAACAGAAGTACCCCGAGCAGCCCGGCAGGTATGGACACAACCGCCCGCGGTGGATGCTAGTGAATGTTTAGCCTCAGCCTTCACGTGGTATTCTGGTTTTAGTTATTGCACATTACAAATAATACATCACATTAAACAAGACATGATGGAGGGGCCAAACGTCCTGCATGGCTTCCCAGCAATCATTTATCATAATCTTTCATTCACTTTTCGTCTGTTTTCTCTTCTATTGTATTTTCACTTTGCCATGTGCTCGCCAGTCAGCATGTGGATGATCGATGTTGTTCACATTTTTCCTTTTTACTCAAAAAGACACATGGCCGAGATGCATTAGCGAATCTTTGGGGAGAATATCTGAACTTCAAATGAGGTCAGACAAGAAGCCCAGACGTGTATTTCAGAAGGCTCAGTCTGCCGTTGCATTTTGGCGCCCCCTGTTGAAACGCTGCCGCCGGTGTTTATTTACATGGTGATTTACCGGATCGAAGACATCATTTACTTACTTATTGCGGACTGCTTTTTTTTTGTGAGCCGACTATTCAGGCATTTTACACTCTGCATTCAGCTGATAGCTCCTCTGCCTCTGCTGCCAAGGCCAAGCAGTCTTCTCTTTATCACGGTCAAACAAAAGACACAAAAAACATGCATCCATATCTCACTTATGTAACCCGGTCTGTTTTATAGCAGCTGAATACAGCATCCAATATGAAAATGTGTTACAAAACCTGGACTGTTGTTAGTTGTTATTTTCTTTTTCACATCATCCTCTTCCACCTATCTCGAGTAGATAACCGAGTCTTTTCTTTTGTCCCGTGTCGCGGCAGGTTTGCGAAGCTGTTGCTGCGGTTACCGGCGCTGCGCTCCATCGGCCTGAAATGTCTGGAGCACTTGTTCTTCTTCAAGCTCATCGGCGACACGCCCATCGACACCTTCCTCATGGAGATGCTAGAGGCGCCCCATCAAATGACATAATGGCGGATGGTAGTCGAGAGCCCTCTCTCTCCCACCGGCCGTCCCCACATCCCAGCAGCCCTGGCTGGGGGAGCGGGGGTCCTTCAAACCCCCCCCCTCCCTTCTCCTGCGAGAGACAGGATGGAGAATCGCCAGGCGTGGGGGGGTCAAGGGTCATCTTTCCCCTCCCCCCCCTCCCTCTCCTCGGCTCCCTTTGATGTGTTTTTTTTTTTTTTTTAAAGAAAATGAATTCATCACGTCTATGGGTCTGTTTTATACCTTGTAAAAATATATAAATAAGAAATATATATATGGAAATCATGAGACGAAACAGAAGACTGAAACGGGGGACGGACTGAGGATGAAAGAAATGTATTGAGCCATCGCTTTTTGGTCGTTGCTTTTTTCTAATCTCGACAAACAAAGCAGAGATGATCAGGTCTAACGCCCGTCGCTTTGCTTGCAGGTATTATTCTGTATCGTGGCGATTATCGTTATCGGACACTCAACAGCTGTGATCGGGACAATCGCGTCGCCTCGGGACTCGTCGAAGAGCCTCGGCCCGGCCTGGTCTGACCCCAGCCTCGGACTCGAGAGCCCCTCTTGTCTTTCAGGACTTAGGGGATGGACGTGGGGGCGGGGGGGGGGACTGTTCCCGCCCTGACTCAACTGTTCTGGGATAAGCCAGGTCCTGCACTAGCTTGTTTTTTTTGCGGTGTGAACTTTCTGGACGAGGACTCGAGAGGCGGGCGGGGCAAACAAGACTGCAAGTGCTCAACTCAGGTCTCCGCCCGAATCCAACCAATTAAAAACCATGTCTTACTCGATTAGCACTGTGTAACATTGGGGAGGACACTACATGAGTGCGGCGATCAGCCCTTAAGTAAATGCATTGAGCGATGGGAGTTGGGAGAGCTTGATATGGACAATCTGCACAGTTCTTTTCCGGCCCACAGAGAAACGTCACCCTGGGCACAAAAGGTGCTATGTGTTTTTTTTTGGGACTGTTTTTGCATCAGTTAGCTTCATGCTACGCGTGAGCATCACCGGTTCTGAAAAAGCCGGATGGAGAGGTGCAGAAACATCTAAACATTTGGCCTTTTCATCGCAAACCGGCGATCGCAAACAAAAATGCTGAAACTTCGGATCGGTCGGATCGTGCGCCGGGACGGTCTCGCGTCCGAGACGAGACGTCGAGGGGGAATTCGTCGTGCGGTTCGGAGCGACGCGCTTTAAAGAAGCGATGCCGTATCTGTGTTGCGTTCACTGACCTGTGAGCTCCTCTGGTCCCTCTCTAACCTCCCACCTCTGGTTTCATGTGAATTTTCAGCACACCATTATCACCTCCACACTCAGTTAAGCCCGCTGCTCCACGCGGCGGACGCTAGCTTTAGAACCACCGTATATCTACCTGTACAGAAAGTTACAACCGTATACAGTATTGATGGTATTTTTGTTTTTCATATAAACAACAGCAACGTGTCATTACCTCCGTTTCCATCCCTCAGACTCTTCAGTTCATGACACTTCCCTCAGCCCCGAGGCTTGAACCGCACCGTGTGGGAGAAGTGCTTGTTGTTGCAGCAGAGCCATTGTTTTTGTTTATTTGTTTGTTTTACGTGGCACTTAACCTCATGACAGCGGAGTCAGGTTCCTCCACAGAGAGCTGATGTAATGTTCCTCTTGGGGGGGGGGGGGGGGGAGGACCTCGGCCATGGACTGGTTCAGGTTCAACTCCCCCCCCCCCCCCAGTCACTCTCTCTCTCTGCACTTCTCTGGACAAACAAGTGTCGTTCAAGTCAAACTGAAGTGTTAAATATCTCCATGTTATGTATAAATATGCTATATGCCCATATTCTCCTTTTTTTTCCTTTTCTTTTAATGCTGCAGCTGCTGCAGACCTATGCACCAAGCGCATTTCCAAAGATTGTCCATAGAGCGGCTGCATTTTTATAGCAAGGGTTTGGCTTGAACTGGTCTGCTACAACTTCTAAAGGACAAACAAATGGTTTTGAGATGTGGATCTGTAATATTCCCTTGACAGGAGTAAATACCTTTGATTGATTATTGCTTGATTCATTCCAGGCTTACAAGGAAATGCGACTGAATTATCTCAAATTGCTGTTCACCCTGTTTTTGAGTGTATTTTGGAACGGTGGCACATTTCAGAAAAGAAAAACACCTCAGAGGAGAAAACAAATGTGATTTTTTTTTGTGGGTTTTCAAGGAGTATAAGGACATTGTAGATACATGCATGGCAGTGGTGAATCAGCGCCACCAAATATGTCAGTGCTCAAAATATCTGCCAATAAATCGTCTGAGGTATTAACTCCTTCCAAGGCAACAGTGATATACGAACCATGTGTCAAAAAAAATATGATATTGTTCTTTGGGGACATTTCACAGACACAATTAAGTCAAGTCCTTGAGATTCATTGGAAATCTCCATTGGGGAAACTTTAGTGCAAGACTGGGTTAATCCATGTCTGTGAAAGTTGATCCTCAGATGCCTCAGATGTGTTTTCTTATTGTTGGAAGAAAAGAAGTGAGGACCAGGTTTGGATGCCGGTGTCGAGAGGGGCAGATAGAAACATTTACTTTCATTGAGAGGAGTTTGGACGAGAGAGAACGAGGGATGTGGCGGCTATGGAAGAGCTGTGACTTCCCCCTAGTGGAAGACACGCAGCACTGCAACATTACTTGAATTTTATACAAGTATTTAATCAAGACAAGAGATGGCACTTTTTCACGGCGTTATCATCAATGTTGATATTCCTTTCGGTCAGACGAAAACCTCAGTGTTTGTGCTTGTTAGGACGAAAAAAGTAGCAATAACCTCAGTATAATCTATTGGCTCGTTCTTTGATTGATTTATTTCAGTGAGGTGTTATTATGAACTATCCAGGTGACAGTATTGGCTGCCAGCCTGAGCTCAGTTTACAGTATTTATATTCTGGGATAATGATACTCGTATGTCTGTAAAAACAATTACAAAAAAATGAAATTTGCTCATAAATGTTTTCAACCTAAGCACTATAAGCAGAGGGAAATTTTATTCTTGCCACAATTTTACTGTCAAAATTTTTCTATAAGACCAGATTTTTTTTGACACAGATGGCCCACGTTGGTGTTTCCCAATAGGGTGACCCAACTTTTTAACTGAATATCCTCCTCTTCTCTTGAGTCTGATGTCTCCTCTTATTGAGCTGTCAGTTTACTGTGATCGGTGACCCCCCCGCCCCCCCCCCAGGTATCTTAAGCCATAAGTGGATGTTGTGCAAGCTCACGCTCTCCTGCAGGAAAATGGACAGAGAAGTTTCTTCTTGACTAGACAACGAAAGGATCACCTAGATAGAATGATTACCTACATAAATGCTTTATACCATAAAGCTATATTTTGTTTATATGTATATGTGTATATATTTATAAATATATATCTACAAAGCTGTTCCTTGAGTATTTCCAGTCAATATCGCAAGAGGGGAGACAAGTCTTTCAACCTGTTCTGCACCAGGTGAGGTATCTTATAAGTGTTATTCAACTCAAGAGTTTTATGGTATTTTTCAAAAATATCAAGAGGATTTTTTTTTTTTTTTTTGCATTCGACCTCAAACCAACCAGCAAAAATCAACAGCAGCTCCAAACTCAAACGAACCAGCAGCAGCAGTTTCTGGGACCTCAACTAGTTGCAAAAACACAAAAAAAGACAAGAAAAGGTGAATAGACTTTAATCCCTCCAAAATGTACGTGTTGCTTGGCTGTTGTATGTTCAAAAATGTAATCAGGAAAAAGCTGAGCTCGTGACACAATCACTGCTTTCTTTGTTGCATAGAGACAGTAAAAATGTTCAAGAAAGAAAAAAAAAAAAAAACACTTGGAAAAAAGATCTATTTTTGTACAAAGGTAATTTTATCCCTTGCTTATGTACTCTGTTCTTTCCCCCCCTCCTCCCTGTCCTCCTGTGGGCTGTTGTATACGTGGAAATGTTTTGAAAAGGCAAGATTATAAAAAAAAAAATCAGATGTTCAGATTGAGAAACCAGGGTGAGGAGCGGTTGTTACTGTGTCTCCTATACTTTGCCCCGTTTCAAACCCGTCGCTAGAAGATGGGAACGTCCTTTCATTATATTTTTGTCTATTTTTAAAAAGGAGATGGAATTTCGTCATCTGTTCTTTGTGGGTTGTTCTCTGATGTTCTATCTTTCACAGATAGAAAAAAAAGGTTATTAAAAAACTTCAAGTTAACGTTGTTGATGGCGTTTCTTCATAATTCTCTCAGATGCAACGACACAACACATGAACTTACAAAAAGTGTTTTTTTTATTAAGTCACAGGTTATAGCTGTCGAACGCTAAAGTATAATCCACAAAACCCGGGTTAACTAAATGTCGGTAAAAGACGTGGCGGACGGCTTTGTGTGCAGAACTATGAGAAGAGGACGTGAAAGAAAAGACAGCTCGAGTATTCTTCATCTAACAAATCACAATACATGTTCATGTAATCCTATGTACAAAAAATGAAAACACTATGGTTTGGGTCATCGTGGTAAATCAGTGGGTTAAAACTTCAACTGTAACCAAGCCAACACAGTCAGGACCGATGTAGCAGAAAGGATCTCTGAAGTCGATACTCCCAACATGATTCATAATAACGGCTTTCTGTTTCCTCTGAACCATCGGTGACATTTCATTGCGGCAGGTATTTTTACCAGATGACTTTATTGATACAACTTTCCCAACTTCAAATCCCTTCTTGAGTCATCTGGCTTGTCGCACCGTACAAGATCAGCGTATATACTGTATGTGTTGAGGAGTACACCTGGATTTACAACAAGGCGCTGTTGTTATGGCACACGACATCTGAGTGATTTCAATCTTGACATCTCATCAAAAAAGAAAAAAGAAAAACTCAGAATACTGGTACCAGTGGAATAAATAATAGAACGACTATTATAACAGAAATAATCCTCAGGCACCTTTTGTTCAGCTTGACGTTGCACCTCCTCATGTAGAGATGTAGAGAGTGTATAACTACTGTGTGTTGTACAGATACATTTGCAAATGAAGGTAAAAAAAAAAGAAGTGAAAATCATACAAACAACCATTAAATCATACGAGACCAGTTACAGGGAGCTGGTGGAGCCGTGACAGAAGGAAATGTCAAAACTAGTGGAGCACCAAGACTGAGTCGCTACCTGCTGTGGAATCTAAGAGGTGACCATTTCAATAACTGACATTGAAACTAGTTAGTCGCCCGTTTCTCCGGTTGTGACAAGAGGCAAAAGTCCAAGGTAGAACTGACTCAGTTTTGGGCTGATGGGCTGATGGTCTTCATTTGGTTCTCCTTGCTGAGGATCATTACCTCAACGCACTCTGCATCCAGCTGGAGCTCTCAGTTAGAAAAAAAGTTCTCTTTTCTTACAACAAAAAAAGTAGAAAAATGGATAGAAAACAAAATAAGAACGGCCCAGGAGATCCGAAGGGCTTAGCAGTCGCTTTTCCACAGTTTGATGGTTTTGTCGTTTTCTAATGCCGCAGATGCGATGATGTTCTCTGTCGGGTGGCAGGCGGTAGAAATAACCACATCTAGAGGAAGAGACGACAATGAAACATCACAACTCAACATTTCTGCACACCGGTTAAATAAAAAACAAATACAAGAATCAAGCTTTATACCTTTCAACTCCAAAGACTCACTTGAAGTTTTTAAGGCATGATGAAGCACCGTAAGCACATTATGCTCATTAGTCACAGAATATGATTTATTTACACACATTGTAAAATCTAATTTCTCAAAAAGTGAAAAAATAAGCAAATAGGATTTGATCATTTCACTTAATTCCAACACAATTGGTGTCAAATTTCTGCATCTTGAAAGAAGTGGAGTCACATCACTATTATCACTCTTGAGATGTGAAACTGCATTAGAAACAAGTCTAACAAGTCTAACTGGGCACATGTTTTACCAAGATTAAGATTACAAGATTAAATGTCTTGTTAAAAGTTTTGCTGTAGTAAAGTATTGCTGATGAATGTAATTTAATACATACTATGGTGACTATATGGTTAATAATCTAGATGTATTGTAAAGCCTAATGTATTTTAATCAATGTTCTAACAAATGGTTTTTTTTATATGATACTGCAAGATTTTATTTTCGAAACATGTATTTTAGAGGTGAGGTGTGGGGCATACCTACTTTACAGTTACACACATTCACACCTGGAACCTGCCCAGTACTCAAGTATTACTGTACCTGTATGGCCCTGGAGTTTCTGCACAATCTCCTTGGTCTGCAGGTTCCAGATATAAACCATGTTGTCCTCTGAGCCAGACACAATCCACTGGAACAGACGAGGGTTGTTATTATCTCAGCTTGGGTTCAATTTAAAAGCAATTTAAATACAAATTAAAAAATAAAAAAGTTAAGAAAGCTAAGAAATACAAACTGCAGGTGAGAAAGAAATGCCATGGGGCTTATAAAAATAAAAAATACGTTTTTACCTTTCCTCCTGTGACGGAGAAGTTTGCAAATATGCAGTACTTCTCGTTTTTATGGCCGGTGTACGTTTTCAAGCACTGAAATGAGAAAGGAACAGTGAGCCAACATTGAGAGGGATATATTACAGTGTGGAAAAAATATCCCCCGTAGCAAGTCATTCAATACGGTACAACAAGGTATTTGAAATATGTGAAACTACACTGGAAACAGAATATCGTCTCACTCCATTGTCAACATTTTTCTACTCGTTGAAACAAAAATCTGGATTTAAGACCGAATCCAACCAACTTGTATTATTTTTATACTTGTAATATATAAACTATTACATAACATACATACCTTTCCTTTGCTGTAGTCCCACAGCTTCAGAGTGCTGAAAAATCAAGCCAACAACAGAAAAGCGATCACTCGTCTGCCCCCTACAAGCTCTCTATTTATATCAAACTGCAGAGGAGACATCGGTATTAACGTTTTGCTCCCCTCTGCAGATGAAACGACATTGTGACCGACTTCTGAAGACAACAGTGCCGTGATGATTCATTCTACTGGAGGCCATACTCACTTATCCAGTGTAGCAGCGAGGATATATTTGCCGTTCGGTGAAAACTTAACAAACGACACGGGTGGATTGTCGTCGTCTGGCAAAAACACAGAGGGCAGAAATTAGCACATGGCCAGAGGCGAGTATTACAGGAAGTGAGTACCTGGCACAGTTTCAAACAGAAAACATTCAACTTGTTCCTGCATTTTGTGGCGTTACATCCTGAATTCAACATGAAATAAGTCAGGAAGTGCAAGTAAAAAAATGGGAGAAAATCCCAACATCCAGATGTTCTCTGCAACAGATGTATGAGGAGACACGAAGCGGGAATCGCTGCCAAAGCTGCATCTACAAATTGACTCGGGGGCTGAAAAGTGAATTACGTGATATTCCTGTAAGTCATTTACAATAAACTTGATCAAATTTGTAAAAACATGTTTTCACTTTGTTGTTATGGAGGTATTTATTTTAGACCGCTGACAAAACATCTCAATTTAATCCGTTTTCAATTCAGACTTCACAAAACGAGTGAAGGGGGTTGGAGGTTTGAACATGAGCAGCTAGCTGGACACGCTTACCTATGAGTGTTTTTAAACACTGGCCTGACGCCGTGTCCCAGATTCGGCTGTGAACGTAAAAAAGGAAGTGCTTTACAAACAATAAAACAATACATACTGTTTTGAGAACAAAAAACATCTTAAAAAGGGGATTTAAAAAGGTTTAACTGGTTGAAATATATTCTCACCATAGGCCATCATAGCTACTGGACACGATCAGGGAGCCATCTCTGTTGAAATGAACCTGTGAGCCAAAAAAAGAGACATCACATCACATGACGTATATGCTTTTCACACTACACTTAACCCCGGGCTAACGTCTTTCTAAACCCTGGGTTAAGGACGCATTTAACCCCGGGCTAAGCAGCATTTCACACTTGCATTTTTGAAAGAGGGCTAACACCGCTTTTAACCCTGGGTTAACAAACCCTGCTACGAAGCAAGGGTTAGCACCGCTTTTGTGGTGCTATCCCCGAAACGCGGTGCTAAGAACAATAGTGTGAAACGTTGTGGGGTTAGAATGTAACAGGGGTTAGAATGTAACAGGGGTTAGAATGTAACAGGGGGTTAGAATGTAACAGGGGGGTTAGAATGTAACAGGGGTTAGAATGTAACAGGGGTTAGAATGTAACAGGGGTTAGAACGTAACAGGGGGTTAGAATGTAACAGGGGTTAGAACGTAACAGGGGGTTAGAATGTAACAGGGGTTAGAATGTAACGGGGTTAGAATGTAACAGGGGTTCGAATGTAACAGTGAGTTAAACATTAGCATTAAATGTTAACCCGGGGTCTACAAGGTCTGAAATCCTGAACACAGGGCTATCATAACCATAACCGAAACGTGAGATAAGTTAACCCAGGGTTATTATAACCAACATATTCAAGTGTGAAAAGCCTTTGAGATGCCTCTGGAAGGTGGCGGGAAGAGAAACTCACAGCAGAGACGGGGTCCGAGTGGGCCGGCAACGTCTTCAAACACTTCCCAGTCTTCACGTCCCATATCCTGACGCTCTCGTCGAACTAGGAGCACGACACAAAAGAGCACGTTGACGCTTTTTACTGCTCAGAGTGAGAGGTGTGTATCATAGTTTTACATCTACGGTTTGGTCGTTGCTGCAGGTTTGTTTGGGTTGTTTTTTTTAACTCACAGATCCGGACACGATGAGATTGGACTGGGGGTTGAAGTTGCAGCAGAAGACGTAGTTGCTGTGACCTTTCAGAGTTTTTAAGCACTTTCCCTGGGTGGGAAAAAAAAAAAAAAAAGTTAATTTAATTCAATTTAATTTTAACGTGCGGGAGCTATGGCAACATCAGATCCTTGATCCGAAGCACAATCAGTATTATCTTCAGCTATTTCATGCTGGGTATAACTCTGCAGTTTCCATGGGGACGGAAACCACAGCGATGCATTTCATCTTCATACTGTGTGTATGTGTGGTGGTGCTACAAGGCACCGTGGCAGCTGGTGGCCTTATCTTTCTGTGGGTGGGACAGTCAATAATACCCATTTATTTTTAGTAATGCAGTTAGCTGGGCTGTGCTAGGACGCCCTCTAGTGGGCAACATGAGCTCACAAAACACCCTGAATGCACCGTCGGCATCAAATAATACTTCAAAACTGATTCATGTGATTTTAAATTATTTGACTTGTTTGATTATTTGAAATGCCACACATCTCCAGTAATGATGGGTGACGAGGAGTTAAATGTCTGGGTTACATAAGTGTGTAGACTTTTGTCGCAAGATAAAAATTGAGACAACCATCATGTTAAATCATCTCTAAAACATCCCCCCCCCACTCTCCTACCGAGCTGACATCCCAGATCTTCAGGGTTTTGTCGTCTGATGCAGACACCAGCAGGTTGGAGTCAGAGGACCACGCCACGTCAGATATGCCCTGTAGATCGATGGTGAATGGTTAGTAACACAGTACTCAGATCAGCCGGCTCTGATCAGGATAACACAACAAGGAAAGGGTCAATGTAAGAAAAGCAAATAATGAAACGATGTCTTTGGTCCAAAAAATAAAAATAACATCCCTGAGTAAAAAATGGAAATGAAATAAGTGAAGGGTTGAAGTTTTTCCTGTCCAATTTCTCTCTTGATTTCTGTAGTAAAACGGACCAGAAAACCCAGTGAAACTTTCCAACCATAATGATTGGAAATTGATAAAAATAAAGGCTGTTATACTAAAAATGGGAACTGAAACTCACAAGTTTGTGTCCAGAAATGGTTTTCTCAAACTTTCCATCAAATGCTCCCCAGATTTTGATGAGTTTATCAGCAGCTGTAGTGACAGAATGGTAACACTGTTATGGATAAATACAAAGCATGAGCGGGCCTTCATACCAAAATACCGTAAAGCAAAGTCAGTTCCTACTACCGACACAGAAAGCCGTCTGAGGGCAGCACAAACATTTACTGCTACTCTTCACTGAACAAATCGATGGTTCAAAATTATAACAGATAATTCCAACTTGTGTCTATCTTCAAATATTGGTCCGCTTCAGGTTTTCCTCACTAGTTAGCTTAAATTTAGTGGCATCTGGATGAGGAATGAAAAAAAAATGCTAATATGTAATTTTTAAGGAAACTGAGGGACAAAATATAGAATCTATTTTGCACAACACAACTCAAAACGTCAAGGTATTTATTGAAAGAAGAAAGCAAAAGACGGCATCTAAATTTGGTGCTGGGAGATCGGTGTTACAGGCGTAGTGACGGGTGAACTCACACGAGCTGGCGAGCCATTCTCCACTGGGGCTGAATTTGACCGAGGAGACAGCTTTGGTGTGGCCCGCTAAGGTAAACTTCAGGCTGTAGTTGGGCTTGGCCGGTGCAGACTGGAAGGGAGAAAAAAACACATTTACAGATGATCTAGGTTGTAAAGAATGGGTAGCCATGATTTACTGAACCGATACATGAACAGTAACTCTTGAGTAGCATGTACACAATCCTTCTAGCAACCAGACTGTGGATCTTTCCTGCCCCAGCCTGCAAATATCACAAATATATAGTAGTGATTTGATGGGGGCAAAAGTCTCGGTGCAGTATGGAAGTGTTATGTAATAGTGCATTGACAAGTGAGCAGTTTTGCATTGCTACAGTTGCGAGAAAATGTCTGAGAGACCTTTTTGAATGACCTGCATTCCTGTATAGACGGCTCCTGACATATAGCCTGATCTTCATCATCATAACAACAGATAAACACAACGTGATTCAACAAATAACGCACAAAAATGTACTTTTACATGTTCACAATGTGTTTACACAGGTTGTTGCTGCTGAAGGAGGTTCCACCAGTTACTCAATCTCATGTTTCTCATACTTTTTCCAAACCAAGCTGTTACCGTTTGTGTTATTTGTTAAATCACACTTACATTTTTATAACTCAGATGAAGATCAGACCATATTTTAGGAGCCATTTATACAGGAATGCAGGTAATTCAAACAAACGTTTTTCTCTCTGTAACTGCCTGTGCCTAACTCAAACCACTAGTGGCACCAGAGCTTGCAATTAGCAGCTCAAACCAACCATCAGATAGCGGCATGATGGCAGGTCAAGATAGAGAATAGGAACCTGCAGCAAATCCATACCTTGCTTTGACTGGAAGATGCCGATGATACGATCGGAGGTTTTGTATCCGTCTCTGGTTTCTTATCTTCTGTTGCCATGGTTAGAAAACGGGGAGCTGTTGTGCACCACCCTAAACCAGAAATGAAACTGTTAGAGAATACAAAAATAGACTACAGTTCCTTGTTGGTTACATTATATCGGATATACATGTTATATTCTTCATGGGCTCAACACAAAAGGGGTGTTGAACGTGTCAACACATTAATACAGATGGGTCTTATGAACGCACACCAGTTTCCAAAGATGCCCTATTTATGAAAAAGCAATTAAGTATAGATATGAACTGTATCTACTGTCATTTAAGTCCTACAGTGAAAACAACTTTGCAATTAAAGTCAATGCTTGATCCTCTATTGGTGAGCAATGACGCGGTTTAAAAACAAGGGATGACATGTCTATACTGAACGATATATCGAGATGTTCAATTTGGACCACAGCAAAACTTAATTGACTTTAAAGTCATATTCACTGCAGGACATTGAAGAACAGATTAACTAAGAGTTTCACCTCCCCGACACCTTCAGTCCCCCCACACCTCCCTTCAATGACAGATCAATGACCTACCTACTACAGCCACACTTCAGTACCTGCAGTATATGTTTTAGATATATTTTATATATTTTTGTACCCTGTTTATAATGGTATTATTGTTCATTCTGTAGATATCATCATTCATATCTAGCCCTGTTTATTTAATATTTATACTACCACTATACATATATATGTACATATCCCAAACTGCATTTCGTTGTCTCAGTACTTGTAACGTTACTGTGCAATGACAATAGAGTTGAATCTAATCCAATCTAATCTAAAACTGGCTGGCTGTATTCTCGTTTAGCAGGTCTAGCTTTAAATATATTTTAACAAAAGATGAACGTTGTGTCTTAAAAGATAAAAGGGTAAGAAGCCAATATCATAAAGAGGGGTTATGTGATATATTTAAATTGGTTTTTCGTATACGAGGATAGAAAATGTGCCACATAATACAAAGGATCGAAACTGAATCCCTACATAGAGACGTTAAAATGTGAGAAAGCCGCTGACATGTAGCTGCAGAGATGTATCGTTAAGTTACCGTGATGTGGCCGAAAGTTTAATTAATTTAATGATTTCACACGGTAGCCTGAGAGCAATAACGAGGAACGGAGTACATTGCTGCTGCTGCTGCTGCTGCTGCTGCTGACAAATTGAGTGAGCTGCCATGGAGGGGGCCTCCATGGAAACAACAAAGAATAAGGTAGAAGATAGTTAGCTAGCGGCACGTGATACTCACAGGAGTTTTATGCAGTTTCTCGGTCAACTGACGTTACTCCTCGTAATGGCTGGCGAGAAATAGCATGTATCTTTATTCAAACGATCATACAAAGTAGGTAATTCAAGTGTCGCCTGGTGTTAGCTTGCAAAGGAGCTTAGGCGGGGAATGTAGTGGTCGTGGTTTGCGCCTGCGTACTACTCTGAGAGGTAACGGCAAGCTAGAAGGGACAATTGTAACCTGGCAGCTTCAAAAGGCGAAGCAGTTGTGTGTAAGCCAACGTCACCATATCGACTTCTGGCTTTACATTCAAAGCGAAGTGACGAAGGCTTATCTTTTTACATTAAATGACACTACAGAATTAACTGATAACCTAAAATGAAGTTTATTCTGATAGAAACTATTTACTTATTTTATTGCAACAAATCTTATTGTTATATAGTTTATAACACACTATAATCAGAAATATTATTAAGGTAATTGTTATTATGGTTGATTTGAGCTGCTAATTGCAAGCTCTGGTTCCACTAGTGTTAGGCAGTTAGTCACATACAGGAGAAAAAAAGGGTTGTGAACCCTGGATAAATGGCTTCTAAAATATAGTCTGATCTTCAATTATTATTAATCCGAAATCACAGTATTATAATTGGGAAGATGTATTTGAATACTGTGCATTCAAGTGCTGTCGGAAATTCCGTAACTACTTGTTGAGCGCACATGAACAACCCAACAAAGTGGTAAATACTACTGGACTACTGGAATGTAAGCAGGTCAGTAACTGATGGTAACCGTGATGTGATCAGAGCTGGATAACACCCTACCTTCTTATGCCGATCTCAGTCTGCCTCTGCCACTGTCCTCTCTGTTCTTTCCTTTTTATTCTCTCCCTAAGATTATCTGCTCTCCTCAATACTATCAAATGTTTACCTGTAGTATGTGGGTACCTTCTTTCTCATGTCCTCATGCTTTTTGAACTTCCTTCTCTCCTGTACTTATCCAACTTTTTCCTATAGACACCTTTGAATCTGAGAGTGCCATTTCACTATGGGCTTGTGCCCCCTGATGCCTGACCTCTCCGTTCTCCAGGCCCTGAATTTCAGTAAAGGCCACCTCCTCAGTGACAGGGCGTGGCGGCAGGCTGTGGTTTTGTGGTTCAATCGACAGCTGAGGCACCTGTAGACTATTAGCACTAATTGCCATATGCTTTTATTCTGCAGTGAGACTGGAGCGTAGAGAGACATGATCAGGTGTTCAGCAAACCCCCACAACTACGGCCAGAGCCTTCGTGACAGTATTTCATGTTATTGTATCTGCCCTGCGGGGTGTTTTGTGTTCAGGCACTATCATTAAAATGACACATGCATCCTGGTTGCCTGGGTCTCCAGCCGTTGATCCCCCTGAGGAAACAGATACAGACAGTTACACAGGGGTACTTTGGGATATTCTGTTTTTGTGTGCTTTTTTTTCTCAAGAAGTAACTGCAGCACAATCATTAGGGGGTAGGCGGTTCCTGCACTCCCTCTATCAGGCACACATCTCCTTTCCTTGGTGTCTTTTAAGCCCCTTAAGGGAAGACCTGGAGCTGCTTTCCCTCCAACTACAGTAATATGATCTCCTTGTAGTCATGTCCATGCCAGACTGTTGCTGCCTGTGAGTCATCTTCCACCCCTGTTCTCTCAGAATCAAAGGGGACTCTTTCTCTATGCCTTTTCATACTTTTAGTAGACAACCTTTACAATGGGTTACTAGCACATGATGGCACTGGTGCCATTCATTCTCACCCATGTGCTGTCTTTACAAGCTGTGACATGATCTTTACTGAGTTAATTGCTCTATTCACAGCAGTCACTAATGACATTTAGTTAGTAGTGTTGTGATTTGAGGTGATCTCTTGTGCTATTTGCAGTGATGCCATTGGGGTTATGACCTACCATTGCAGGTTGAATTTAGCTCACAAGGCATCCAAAAGGCTCAACGGTAACATCAAATAGAGATAAGTAGAACTTATTATGACATAATTTACATCTGTCAGCAGTATAAACTGAACTTCCAATGTCCACCAGGTATTTGCAAATGCCATTTCCTGTCAGCCATGTCTGGATCCAGCCAAGCTTTTTCTTGAAGTTGGAAAAAAAATATGGTGCATTACTGCCATCAACTGGACCAGATTGTGCATTGGTGAGGACTGCAGGAAATTGTGTTATATATATAGTATATGGAGGCTTCTTGAGTACTATTATCGTATATTGTAGAATATATTGTAATTTAGAAACAATGAGAAAAACTGTACGTTTCTGTTTTCTAGGTGTATTTTTTCTTATTATTGTGCAGCCGGACTTGACAATTCATTGCTCTTTCCGGGGTGAACGTCTTCCCTTTGACTTCCCGTGATTCCTTGCGAGGGTACGTAAACAATGGCTGCGATGCCAATGGCGTTACCGCTATTACAATCTGACTGGAGCTCTTTCCCGGAAGGCTCTTTGTAAGAAGTCACTATCGCTTCATGTTGTGGTACTTGGCCTACTCAAAAATAAAACAGGATTCTCGGACTTCATTGCCAGCAAAAGTCTTTGGCTGCAAGCAAAATCCCAAGTAGGCCGCAAGAAAGTAATACATTAACAAATATCAAACTTTGACATGCTATTATTTTTTTATTTACTAAAAAGGGGCGTACGGCTGAGTGTTTGTCAGGTCAATGAGATTTGTGATGCTGCACTGCACGTTTCTACGACGCTTAGCCAGCTAGCTACACGCATTAGCTTTGATAGCTTCCTTGTAATTGCTCAGCAACATCAACGGAGATAGCAATTGCATTATTATTTTTCTACAAAGTAGTGGCAGTGACTCGAAGATAACGTGGAGGTAAACTGTTTGATGGTTACATTACATTTTCAGGATGTGATAACGTTACTTTGTAAAGCTGAGAGGCTAACGTTTACTGTTTGCTACCTGTCTGGCTAATTAGCGTTAGCTTTTTAACCGGGTGAGTGGCTAACTAACGCGTTGCTAGTAAACTGTTGGCTAAAAAAGCTAAAGACCCACCATCAACATGAAATACGAGCATAAGCTTTAATTAATGGACCTGTTAAGCAACACAATTGACTTCCTCTGCTGATTTTAAACCATTCCGTCCACATCTTGTCATCATAGCTCAAACTGTAAACTGCAATCCAACTTTGAACTGCGGTCTTATGTGATGTGTTATGAGTAAATCTCTGTAAAAACTACATCTTTAT
Organism: Hoplostethus mediterraneus; assembly: GCA_034670385.1. Classification (NCBI taxonomy): domain Eukaryota; kingdom Metazoa; phylum Chordata; class Actinopteri; order Trachichthyiformes; family Trachichthyidae; genus Hoplostethus; species Hoplostethus mediterraneus. Next base: position 1,268,257 of record JAXDDW010000043.1, on the reverse strand, counting down.
AAACATTATACTGTTTTTGCTTATTTCTTTCACATACACCTCGACAGCAGAAAGCGTTTCATAGACTTCCGGTGTATTTTAACATGACATGTTGCCTTTGAGTATTTTGATACTTGTGTTTTCAAAATTATACTCTGGTAAACAATATATTGCTAATTTTATTGAAGTTAATATTTGCGCGATATCTGCCAATATACATTTTACTCTTGGACGACATTGCCCTTTTTTCCATGTGTATTTTGGTGTATTTTTATACATATTTTCGTACTCTACACACTATATAATTATGGTATGTTATTCAGTGAAATTAATTGGCATCAGTAAGACTTAATTTCATCGTGCTAGGTTGTAAAGACTTAATTTGAAACTAACATAATTAGACTTGCTAAATCATAGAGCTGAGTAAAGTCTCTTTCTTTCTTTGTACATGCTCTCAGAAGTGGAAACGTTTTTACGTTTTCTTTTAGAGAAATGTGTGTATAATGTACTTTTTTAGAAAATGGGCTTCACCCATCCCTGCAATACTGCCATATTGTGATATTTGAAGGCTTACCGCTGAGCAAGTAAAGTAATACGCCGTTAAACCGTCAATATGCACCCTCTTTGACATTAAAATAATAAATAGGAAACATTATACATTATCAGTCTGTTTCCCAAATGTTGTGGCTGTCAAGCACAGGGAAGCCATAACAACAACATTGGCACGAAAGATCATCAAAGCTAAACGTGCAGCAGACGAGACTGGTTCAAAAACACTAATGAACATCATAATTGCTTTTTTTATTGCAGATTGGCTTCATTCGCCGTCTGCTTCTTCGACGCCTGTGGCGGCTTTACGGATTCCAGTTACCTCAGGCTCAGGGTAGATGCTGTTTCAAGGTAGACAGATCATCAAGATGAGTGGTTAATGTCGGGGCCGTGAACTTGACCAACTGAGCAGGAGGAGGGCAGGAAAAACAAGACACTTCTTGTGTCAAGGTGGAAAAATTGCATGTTGTAGCTTTAAAGAGTAGGGAAGTACACGACTGGTCATGCGTGTGCAGCAGCGAAGGAGGGCAGGACATATTTTTGCAAGTATTTGTTTTGGCCCTGAAAGTGGCGTGCCTTTTTTCTGTCTATGGCTAAAATGAATGATTTTTGGATCCGGTTTGCCAGTCGTTCTTTTCTTAAAATAGGTGAAATCATGAAAGTACAAATGACATGAGAAAAATATTTTAATGCATTACTGAATATAATTGTTTTTTTTTTGGAACAATCACAATTTTCTTTCATTGCAAAACCCATCAGAATCCACCTCAACAAATAAAGAAGTGCATAATAGAGGAACTCTTGAAAGCAAAAATAGTCAGTATTAGTGCTGGATGAAGTTAAAGGCAATTATTTACACCCCTATTCATTTTCACATTAAACTGGAAGGGGTCAGGATGCAGAGTCTCTTAGTTGGGCTGAAAAATGATGTCACTATATCTGCAACATTGTCCACTATTGTAAGGTTTCACCATATATCAGTCATACAAACATGTTCACAGCTCAAAAACGTGATTTAATGTTGAATATGTTTTTAATGTATGGCATGCACCTGCACAAGCTCTCTACTCACATAGTCCACGCACGTTGACTGATTTCCTTGAGACCTGTCTGAGGTTATAAACCGCTAGTCTGTATTGAGTGACCCTGAACGGCGTATTTAAAAATGGCTACTGTAGAAGAATGTGTCCTTAGATACATTCTCAGTCACTTTAGTCACTCAGTCTTTTAAAAAAGGTTGAGAATGCAAGATGGGCCATATGGACGTAAATAAACATGGCATTGTGTGTAGCGAGACTTGAGTTAAACCAATCGTTTTATAGCTCTAAATATCAGATTAAACATTAAAATATGATACATGAACGTTTTCTAAAATAATTTCTTCCTCATTTTTTCGCTCCTGGAGATCATGAATCATAAGCACAATATTCCTTTTTTTTATTTTTTTACATGATTTGTGTTTGTAAGGATAATTTCTATTTTGTCATTTCATTATGTAACAAGCAGTTGCTACTACATGCTGTCTACTCCTGTATACTTCATACTAGAACATTGGTGCTTGTTTACAGCCTCTTAGTATTACTTCAATTCTCCACCCATAGTTCTATTGTTTCTTCCTTTCTTGCTTATACTCAAGAAATTACTGCTCTCTCTTTTTCCTGAGGTCATCCCAAATACTTGTTTACTCTGCTAAAGCTCACTGGACTGCGTCTTGGGGTACTGTGAAAAGCTCTGTATAAATAGGATGTATTACTACTATGCTAATGCTCACTGGACTGTTTGTTATATGCTACTGCACATGCAAGCATGCACTCATTTTTTTAAATTTAAAAAATATATAGTCATGGCTCATTAGCTACTGTGCTGGATTAGCGATATCCAGTTCATCAAACCTGACCCTGTCAACACAGCATGTCGTTCTGCTGTTACTTGTACTTTGTTGCCTCTGTTTCCAAAGGTATTAGCTAATTGGGCAATTGTATACAATTGCGTGATGTGTTTACCATGCTGCTAAGGCAAGCACACAATATGGGTTAAACTGTTCGGTAGGAGGAGTTTGTCATATTAGCCAGATGCTTGCATTGGGATATCCATACACACACTCACATACAGTTGCATTATATTGTTGTCAGTCATTAGGTGTCTTATTTTGTAAAACTAGAATCTCTCGAACATAATCTCTCATTTACCGTCTTCACTCAAAGTGTAACGGGTATTTCAACTCTGTTTTTGATGACAGGTCACACACCGTAGGCCTCTGAAATGGGATGCTGCTCCTCCAGAGCCCTGTAAGAGTTGATAGACCAGAACTACCGAATTCCCTGAAGATAACGAAAACCAGCCGAGGTTGGGGATAGTTCTTGACCACCGGTCCCTTACCGTCGCGATCATGTCAGCAGTTGCAACACCGACTCCGGACCCTCCACAGTTGGTCAACCCCCCGCCCCCTGAGGTGACCAACCCCACCAAGCCAGGCCGGAAGACCAACCAGTTGCACTACATGCAGAACGTGGCGATCAAGGCCCTGTGGCGGCACCAGTTTGCCTGGCCTTTTTACCAGCCCGTCGATGCCGTCAAACTTGGACTACCAGTGAGTAGATTGCAGATATTGTGTCAGAGCTGTTGTTTCCATCCTTACCAATCATTTCAAAATTTGTGTTTAATGTCCCCTCACCTCAACACCAGGGACAATTATCACCTGCTCATAAGAAACCTTACATTTGATGGTCCTGCCTTTGGTGGCCACATTTTGATTGGACAATGGCAACAGTTCTTTCAGTATAGTAATATTTCAGTAGGAAACAACATTGTTATATTGTGCTATCTTGGTACCAATGTGTGTGCTTGTGTCTGTGTTGTCAGTTGACATATCGGCCAACTGATATTATTTGATGAAGTTTTGTTGATAAATTGATAAATTATGGTTATTATGAAAGATAACAACTCGTCCCCTAATTCAGACCAAAGCAAATGGACTGTAGGTTTGAAAACGCCCTGAAACCTTCTAGAAAAATGCAATGTATTGCAATGTTTTTTTAATTTTCCTACCTTGCACTAAAACATAGATTCTATGAATTGTAGCTTATAGGGGCCATTCTAAAACGATACTCAAAATAAATAAATAAAATATAAATAGCAAAAATAGAATAATCAAAACTAATAAAGAATATAATGCAATAACTTAACATTACATGAAATAACCCTTAGAGTTGTTCAAAATGTATAAACATTGGTTTTTCTTCATCAAACAGTCATTGATAGTGATTTTGAAGATGTGGAACAAAAACAACAAGCTAGACCAGTGGTTCTGAATTCAGTCCATGAACCAATTAAAGTATCATGAAAACCTGAAGCCTCTAATTGGTTCAGGTGTGCCTGAGTAAGGCCGGAGCTAAAACCTCCAAGCCAGGGGGTCCTTGAGGACTGGATTGAGAACCACTGAGCTAGACTATATACGACTAACACATTGATTGCTTTTGTTAATTAGGACTATCATAAGATAATAAAGACTCCGATGGACTTGGGAACCATCAAGAAACGCCTGGAGAACAACTACTATTGGAGTGCTGCTGAATGTATGCAAGACTTCAACACCATGTTCACCAACTGCTACATATACAATAAGGTGAGAAGCTACGAGAGTGGAGGTATACCATGTTGATCAGCCCCACCTCTGCTGTCGCCTCACAGATTTCCCTCTCTGCTCTAGCCAACAGATGACATAGTGCTGATGGCGCTCGCCTTGGAAAAGATCTTCTTGCAAAAAGTTGCAATGATGCCTCAAGGGGAAGTGGAGATTTTACCTCCTGCACCCAAAGGCAAGGCCAAAAAAACCATCGCTCCAGGTAGTGACCCATTACTTTTAATAAAGCTGCACTAGGCACGCTAGTGGCTCCAAATAGCAGCCAAAGATAACTGGGGGCGTGGGACACTCTTTTGCAGCCCAACGTTTTTTATTTAGGCTGATAATAATAGGCTTTAATAATCTTGCTTAGCTTTAACTTCTACTCCAAAGCTTTTCAGAATTTTGTCTAAATATATCGTTACCAAATGAATTGTGACTAAGGCCAACACGGATATATTTTACAAGCACTGAGCTGTTTTGGCTGCTTCTTCTCAGCATATTGGCAAGAATATATACAAGAACTCCCAAACTAGACTAAATGAAAGCATAAAGCAGATTACTGGGGCTTTAAAATGCGGGTTAGGGTTATTAAGTGTAATTAAGTGTGCGGATGAGAAAATCCTAACTGGAGCACTTTGTAAATTGATTGAAAGCAGTGGCTGCTTGAACATCATAATGGCAACTTGTAGAAATGTAAGAACATAGTTTTTCTGCTTAGTCTGCAAATGTATTGTCTAATTCTTCCCTTTTCTTTTCTTTTCCCTTTCCCTGGTATTTACAGGTGGGCAGGATGGAACTGTGACCTTGTGCTCTCCAGCTATGCCACCCATATCTCAGACAAGCCTCAACTCCACTACCTCTAGCACACCCTCACCCCCCAACCAGTCGCTCCAGACTGCAATCAAAGTGAGTCACTGTTTGTGCCGCCAACTCTGAGTTCTATTTTTATCTGTGAATTAGGGAGGATAAAGATAATTACCCTATTGTGGTGTTTTGTGTGTTAATTAAGCAGAAAGGGCTGAAGAGGAAGGCGGATACCACTACCCTCATGACCTCAGCAATTATAACCAGTTTGAGTGATTCGCCAGAGAGCAAGCCGAGACGTGAAAGCACAGGCAGAGCCATCAAAGCTCCTCGGAAGGACTTGGAAGAAACGGAGGTGCCGCAGCTTTCGACCAAACAGGGTACACAGCTGAGTGAACAGCTCAAGTACTGTGACAGTATCCTGAAGGAAATGCTGTCCAAGAAACACACGGCCTACGCTTGGCCTTTCTACAAGCCTGTTGATGCGGAGGCTCTGAACCTACATGATTACCATGACATCATCAAATACCCTATGGATCTCAGCACTGTCAAAGTACGTATACTTGCACATATATGTACACAAACACATGCTTATTCTCTCCATGGTTCACTTCTGCTTATGGATGCTGTCTTGATAACAACACGTTGTTCATTTCCAGAAAAAGATGGATGGACGAGAGTACCAGGACGCGCAGGGTTTTGCTGCAGACATCCGATTAATTTTCTCAAATTGCTACAAATATAACCCTCCGAATCACGATGTTGTCGCCAGGGCCAGAAAACTTCAGGTGTGTTTTGAACTGTTAAATTGCCTCTTTAAGAATTCACACTGGAACCGATGTGTGGGTTGTTCTTTCTTTCTTCAGCTCTCCGTTATTTGACTCCGCTTCATCTTCTTTGTGTCGTTTCAGGATGTGTTCGAGAAGAGGTTTGCAAAGATGCCAGACGAGCCCGCAGAGCTGATCTCACCGGTGGGTGGCGTGGCCGCTAAGAGCACCATCTTCAGCGGGACTAGTGGTAACTCCTCCACCTTGGACAATTCCGACTCGGAGGAGGAGCGCGCCACCCGACTTGCTGAATTGCAAGAACAGGTCGGTGCGGAACAGGTGGGTTTCAACGCTGAATTTATAACTCTACGTCTTGTAACTGAACATCACAGCCTGCCCTGCGACTGAGTTAGGACCCTTTATATGCTTTTCACACGACACTTAACCCCGGGCTAACATCTTTCTTAACCCTGGGTTAAGGACACATTTAACCCTGGGCTAAGCAGCGTTTCACACTTGCGTTTTTGAAAGAGGGTTAACACCCTCTTTTAACCCTGGGTTAACAAACCCTGTTACGAAGCAGGGTTAGCACCGCTTTTGTGGTGCTATCCCCGAAATGCGGTGCTAAGAACGATAGTGTGAAACGTTGTGGGGTTAGAATGTAACGGGTTAGAATATAACGGGGTTAGAATGTAACGGGGTTAGAATGTAACGGGTTAGAATGTAATGGGTTAGAATGTAACGAGTTAGAATGTAACGGGTTAGAATGTAACGGGTTAGAATGTAACAGGGTTAGAATGTAACGGGTTAGAATGTAACGGGTTAGAATGTAACAGGGTTAGAATGTAACAGCGAGTTAAACATTAGCATTAAACGTTAACCCGGGGTCTACAAGCTTACAGTGTGAAATCCTGAACACTGAATACCTGGGGTCAATTGTTAGCCCAGGGTTAAAGAAAACTAGTGAAACGTGAGATAAGTTAACCCAGGGCTATTATAGCCCAGGGCTAAAGTTAACCCTGGGCTAACATATTCAAGTGTGAAAAGCCTATATGTCACCTTCTCCCCTCTGCCTCGCAAACCACTGGATTCATTATCACCTCGTTCGTAGTCCTGAAAATGAATCCTCTACGGCTTGAAATTTTCCATTGTTCTCTCTGCCCAAGTCGTCTGGTTTCATCCATCTCAGAAAACTCTGTCAGAGTGCCTCCTAGAAAAATGTGAAACGTGTCATCCAACTTTCCATCTTCAACACCATACGTGAATTGTGATCAGTGTCCAAGTGATGAGCTTCTCAAGGCCCTTGAAGATTCAGTTGCAATCTGGCACCAATGTAATTGTGCATACAAAGACGTTTGTTATTGGGCATTGGCTCTTATTCTGTATCCACTTCTTCAGTTGTACTTGTAGAAAGCATTTTGAATCAATATAATTGGAGGTGACAAGGTAGGGTATTATCATTGGAAATCTATATGGCAGTTATTTTCCAGTCTTGTTCTTGGTGTTTATTATCCAAGTGTTGCCATGTGGCACTACACTAACCCATCTCCGTTGGCGCTCTACCCAGCTCAAAGCCGTCCACGAGCAGCTTGCCAGACTCTCTCAGGCCCCTGTGACTAAACCAAAGAGGAAAAAAGAGAAAGACAAGACAAATGACAGCAATCACAGTAAAGGCAATACGGATGAAGAAAAGAAGAAGGCGGGAAAGCAGGGTCCGCAGAAGAAAGGTTCCCCCAATAAAGCCTTCAACACCAGCTCCAGGTAGGATGGTATACGTAACTGAAGGCCTCTGAATTCGTAGTACTTCACTCCAAACAGACTTGATAGCATTCGTATTGTCCTCCCAGGCAACCGAGGAAGGGAACCAGGGGCTGCGATTCAGACGATGAATCCCTGCCCATGACCTACGATGAGAAGCACCAGCTAAGCCTGGACATTAACCGGCTACCCGGGGCGAAGCTGGGCCGCGTGGTGCGTATCATCCAGACGCGAGAGCGATCACTGCGCGACTCCAACCCCGACGAGATCGAGATCGACTTCGAGACGCTCAAGCCGTCCACTCTGCGTGAGCTGGAGCAATATGTGAAGTCTTGTTTACATAAGAAGTTGAAGAAACCTGAACGTAAGTACTGAGGCCTCGTGCCGCCTTCCTCACAGTTCACGTTTGAAATGTATTTGAGCCAGTTGGCACTTGGGTTTTGCAGCAAGTGTTAAAAACAGGCACAATAACAAAAGTCACTCGCCAAATCTGATGTGAATTTGACAGTGCAGCCTGGTGGCGTGGCGTTTGAAGATCAGATCCAGCAGGGCGACAGTAGTGTCTTGTAAAACCGACTCGGCCCCGTATGCAAACCGAAATGGGTCGAGGGAGATGCTCTATTTTTGTCATGAGCTCTTGCTTAACCGGTCTCTTGAATGACTTCAGCGCTAAAGAAGTAGACAAAGCAACCTATCTGCAGTCATCGGGAGCCTTAGGGTGCCTCTTCTTGGCACCGCAGTAGACTGTTTTCACTGAGGTGCTGTAGTAAATGACAGCTAAGATGTAGTTAAAGTGGGACCCAACTGCTGTGCACATGAACATGACTTCTCCTGGCTCTGCAGCATCTAAAGGAGTCAAAGGGAGAGTCCCCAGGGGGAAGCACAGCGGACTGCTTCTGAATGAACCTTCTGTTTTTCTGCCTCGGTGTACTGACTGACATATGGTTTTTGATGATTACGGTTGATGTGTGCGAGTTGCCATTTCTAGATGTGGGCACATATACGTGAATGCAATGCATATATGGGGTTTTGCAAGTAAGTCACCGCTGCCCTTATTTCCTGTCATCCAGAGAAAGGCGGTACGGCGGCATCCCATCTCGGCAGCAGCAGCTCTTCAGACTCCGGCAGCAGCAGCTCCAGCGGCTCAGACGACAGTGACTCCAACTGACAGAGTAACTCGATGAACTGTCTGTTTTTATTATTATTTTTCTTTTTGAAAACATTTTCTCACTGAGACATATGAAGAGATTTTTTCTTAAATGTGATACATGCCAAAATTTCCGATTTTCATTTGTTTTTTAGATAGCAAAATGAAGGTTCCAAGATCCCTTTTATATCTAAAGCGTATACAGCGTGCCCTCGAGATGTGATCAAAAGTGTTTCCTTATGAAACGCAATATCCGTCACTAACTCCACAACACCGCTGGCGTGAAATGCAAGGGCCCATTTCATAACATCTGAGCTTCAATATCTTATTTCTGTCATTGATCTTGCCTTTCCTATTTATTTGAACTCATGTACTGTACAAAGCTAGGCCCATTTTAAATTGCACCATTTTTGCTAGAAATGCAGTCAAGTGTTTTCCCTCCTCGTACTGGACGTCCCTCAGTATCAGCTGTTTGAGCTCCACCACAAAATGGATCCTATTTTGACCATGGGAAGGTATAGAGGCATGTGGATCCTGTCGAACGTGGATGTGAACAGGAAAGGGATAAAGAATAACGTGAAAAATGAGAAACGACCTTAAACAAGCTGCAAGTATGTACAGGCTGATAATTGCTAGTTAGAGATCGAGAGATGTTTGTCTTTGCTTTTCTTTTAAGAGTTGAAAGTATCCTCACCTTTTCTTTTTCTACTTGGACAATTTAGAAAGTAGAGAGGGAGGCAGTAGAGGGAGGCACGGGAGAGAAAGCTCTGATGGGATTCACTTCTAGGCCAACATGCAGGGCTCCAGAGGGGGGACTCAAATACTCAACTACTTCTGGGTACAATAATTATCTTTTTAACTTAAAACGTTTCTATAAAACTACTAATATAAAAACGTTTCTCCAATTAATTCAAAAACCATTGGACATTGATACTGACAATAACCTTTTATTATATATTTTTTGATATTGCAATATTTGTTAACCTTGTATTAGAGTGTGTGTGTGTGTGTGTCTGTGTGTGTGTGTGTCTGTGTGTGTGTGTGTGTGTGTGTGTGGCGCCTCTAATGGCTGTATTGTATGAGAGAACAAAAGACAACTTACCAAATCTCTCAAAGTGGATAAACGGTGTTTAGGAATGAACGTGCAGTGAATTGGTTTCCCCATGTTAAACACCAATCTAATAAAGAAATAAATTATCTAATAAATAAAATATCAATCTAATGCCAGAAAAAACAATATGGGGTGACTATTTGAAATAATGTTTGTGACAGTGTTTTGTGGACCACCGTTACTTGAATGGAAGACTTACCAATGCTCCAGAATGTAAATAACTCCATTAAATTGTTGATTAAGTTCTCAGAAAACTAAAAACAAACTAAATTGGCAAGAGAAGCAACAATGGCACGTTTTTTCAAATGCTAAAATCCCAAACTCCTTATTCTTAAAGACTTAAAGAGTTATTGTCGCCCTTTCTTGTAAAGTCAATCGAGTTTGAGAAAATAAGACTGGCTGGAACTTGAGGCCAGGATTTGTATTGAGTTTTTACAATATTTGACACTGTTAGACTGTAAAATGGTAACAATATTTTGAGTATTTTCACATGTACTTACTTTCTCTGGGCACTTCTGGACAACAGAGATATCATTTCCGGGTCTTTCTGTTGACATGCAAGTGACACCTTCCTCTGAAATGTCTCCCTCCTGGGTTTCTGGGCACAATGGAAGATGGCTAAAAGTTTCGAGGGAATTTTGATACTGTGACGAGTAAACAGTGGTCCACTCTACACCGGAGGAAGGAATAGCCAAAGCTGATGTATACACGGGAAGCCAGTTGATATCCATTGAAAAGCAAGAGGCAGCAGCGTTGCTAGAGGGTTTCAAAGGGCCAATCTTGAAGTAGAAACTCCAAATAAAATGTAACATGTCGGTGGACCTGCATTAGGGTGCTTACATTTTTTTTTTTTAATTATTATTAAATGTTCTATAAACCTATATAAACTGTTGAGTTCAGTATCTTTTGTACAGGTGCCAACAACAGGGTCCAATGTTAAGGTTTTTCCCCCTCGGAGGGCCAGTACTGTCGCCTATCTATCACATCCCTGCTCCAACAGAACGGTGTGACTTTTAAATATTGTCTGTGAGCGGTTTTGGTAAATCCACTCAACTCATATTGTAAAAACACTCGACCTCTCGTGCCGTTCAGAGGCAGATTTCAGATAAGCAATAACCAGCTGTATATAGAAAGAAATGTCTATGATGTTTTAATACTTTTACTGAGTGGGGTTGCAGTGCTTCTGTCTTTCACAGTTATTGGCTATTTTACACGCAGTTTTAATAGTTGTAGCTAAAATGTCTGTTAGGAAGAGGTGTGAAAGATCAGTCTACACCTAGGTACATTTCTTCTCACTGTTAAGGTCGTCATATAGATGTGGCGACCTCTAGGCGGGCAGCTCATCTGTTTGGCCTCGCTCCAGCTCCCCTCTTGATGCTGTAAATGATGATGTCGGTGATGACGACGTGTGTACACCCAGACAAAACGGTATGCATCTTGTGGAGCCTGTGGCGGCTCATGGTGTTGGAAACATTTTTATTTTATTTGTCTTTTTTAAGAACATATTCAGAACAACTAATGTCCAAATACCCAACATGTATTGGAGTAAAAAAAACAATATAAAGTGGTGCTCAGTTTTAAATGTTGCCCCAATTGCATGTATTTATTCTTCTTAATCTGCCAGTGTGATCCATGCACCCCCCCCCCCCCCCAACCCCTTTGTCTTTTTAGCTGTGAAGGACTTACAAAGTAAATGTACATAAATATATTAAAATCTACTAACTTCCTTTATAGGCACTGGTTACATTATAGCTTCTTTTTTATATTTGACAAAAAGATATTTTTACTTTTTAGTTTCAACACGTGGCGGTTTTAATGTTCCTTTTGTTTTCCTTACTGAGCTGTTTTAGTTCACCGTCTTCCTGTACATGTCAGTCAGCGAAACAAATCCGGGATTGTGTGTTTTTAAGGTTGTTCTTGCAGTATGGGAAGAGTGGCGGGGATAGTTGGTAGATGATCCCAGGTATAGACCTTGCATTCAATGTATCTGCTGATGTGGGACGAGGTTCATTTTCTCTTGTGTTTTTTGTAAATAAAAGTAAAAGCACAAAAGTTGTCTAGTGTCTTTTAAAAAAATAAAAAATAAAAATCTACAACTGGTATACAGTATTCCTCACATGGAGGCCAACCCGCCAGCTGCTTCCCAGCAACTGGCTTGCACACAAGGCTGCTCAGTTCAACCAGCTGTTGCAAACACAACGTCTGCTCCGCTGGGTCTTCGCGCTTAAATGAGCTTCTAACACCGGCCAGAAGCACGTGCGTTGTTTAGTACCTACCGTTTAAGTGATATAGCTTTAGTACCCGAGCACTGACTCACGTTGGCAGTGCAGATAATGGACTATATCTAGCATAGGAGCTGGATGTTAGGTGCTCAGCGGTGCTTGCAATTCAGTAACCAACCAACAGATGGCGATCATGCACCAGCCTATAAAGCTCATGGTTTCAGTTTGCTGTTTATTTTGGAAGATACTGCAGTGACCCCCGCACATCCTCATCCACTGGAGAGCTGCAGAACCTGTATGGGTGAACTTTAACCTTTGCGATGAGTTATATACGTTGCATCTCCCAGTGTGCTCTGAATTCCTAAAGTTCATAACCATATTGCGGCCCCCTTTTTTTATGAAACAATGGTTAAGGGCACGCAATTGCTGCAACATTCATCACTTGTGTCAGTGCTGAGGGAGAATAAAAAAAAAGAGAGGAACCTCCAAGTGCATGCACCCTGTGGGGCTATTCATCATTGGGGCTTTGTTTCCCAGCGCCGGTTCACCACCGTCCACCGCCGAGGGTGCTGCAGGGAGACGTGCTCTCTGTTGACCCATCTTCCCATTGTGGCCATATGGAACATGCCATCCCAACAGCCTCGGGGCGTGATGGATCAATGCCACAACTTCAGTGACAACTAGTCATTCCTGGCTCGGTGGGCCATCGCTCACTGGGCACCGATCTGTTATAAAAACACCGCACACATAGAAGAGACGGATCACATAGGAGACTTTGTTAGCGCAGATACATTTATCAGCACGCCTCTCGTTTTCATGGCTTACTACTCTTAATAAAGTGAATTGCACATTATATTTATTATCCAGTAACATATGTCTGCAATTGTACAATAAACGTTACATGCAGCAAGAAACCCAATTGCAGATGAGCTTATGTCTCCATAGTGACAGTAGCCTCTTTTTAATACGCTTCCCCAAAATCTCTCTCTCTGTGTATCTATGTAATCTGTTTTAGACCTTTATTATCCAGGAAAATGATTTTTGCAGAGCACACATTCCTTTTCAGCCCACACTGCATCACATTCAAATATTCATGCACTTTCATGCTATCACTGCTGGGAGCAGAACCACAAGCCTCTGCTGTTACTCAGCAATACTGCTGGAGCTCAATACTGCCTTGCTCAGTTGTTGAAGGATGGGGTAGCATTACTTATTAATTGTTCCCACTCTGATTCCAGCCTGTCCACAGATTCAAACTGATGACTAAGCATGGGACGATATGAAAAATAATTCATAACGGCCAAAATAATTGCGATTCACGATATCATCCCGATAATCATCAAAATATGCTTAAAACTCTTAAAATAGCACTAAAACATACTGGAATCACTTTACCTTACATTTTGTTAAGAAACAAATATTTTTATTGCGTCATAGGACACATATCTCGTATAACTTGTTTTGTTTTCAGATCACACAATTATCGCGATTATTCCGATAATGGAAATTCACCACGATAAAAATTATCTTGAGTGTTTTTATTGCTTTTCTATAATGTGTATTGAGGCGTTCCTGTTAAATGGACTCTAAACAGCTGGACTGAAATGAGCCTTCTGTCTACTATAGTATTATAGTGGATTGTTGTTATGAGGAGTATTTCATGTATTCCTGTATTCCTATTTCATGTAAGTTGTTGAAATACGTGAATTGTTTTTTGACCTCATCTATCCAGGGAAGCTGTGCTGAGCCCCCATGCTCTTTTCTAACAACAACAACAATGAGTTCCACACATTCACACCTAGGCACTAACCGTCTGCTGTACCGCTGACCACTGGCCTGACACAGGCCGTTGGTAGATGGTGGTTGTTGAGGGAGGGAAGAGCATTCCTCGCATTTTCCAGCTGTCCTGGAGATTCCAGTTGGCAAGCCCCCATCTCTAACCTCTAGGCTGCTGCTGCCCTTTTACGTATTTTACCACTTGCCACCACTTGATTTGTAGCATGAGGCCAACTCATGATGTAACTCGGTTTTGCAGCTTTGAGATACTGAAATACGTTCAGGCAGAGATTTACTAGTGAGCCAGGAATAGGTGCCGTAACAACACCGTTTCACCACAATAGGCCCACTTAAACATGTCATTTCGGTTGATGGGGCTGTTTAAACGCTCTAAAAAGGTCAAGTGATCACATGGCTCCATCAGCTAAAAGACCAAAGACCACTTCTCTATCCCAGCATGCATTGTGCAAAGGATATTCTCAATAGCCATTCCCCTGGCTCCACCATACTCCAAGATCAGAGTGCTTTCTCAGGCTTGCAAGGTCTTGGTGTAGGCCTACAGGTCACCTATCCTACTACAGGTCACCTATCCTACTACAGGTCACCTATCCGACACAGACAGAGTAATTGTAGACAGCTCTGCACAAATGCTGCAGTAGGATTCTTACCTTCTACTTTGTGACTTTGAATTTGAAGTTATTTTTTGAATGAGTTGGCATGAGTTTGTAGCTTTATTTCTAAAATCTACTAGTCCTAGCCTCATTTGATGTATTGTTGTCTTGTGTATTTTGTAATCTAATTTATTTTGTAACATTTAGTAATCTGTATATTTTCTCTCTCAGGAGTAGAGCCATGAGTATCACATTTCTGTAAATCGGCCTATTCAAACACATTCGGTCTACATACCACATGAATCATTCAGGGTTTCTAGCATGGCCCACCAACAACAGGGATCCCACACATTTTCATGTCAAGGCACGTCTTGTTTATGGTTGAGACTTGGACAACTATTTTTGCTCTAGGTGGAGAGATCACAGTGGGGAGAGTGAAACCTCTGATCAGCCATTCCTATATCATTCTCCCACTGTCATATCCTCAAATGAAAAACATGGATACCTGGAACCCCCCCCCCCCACAAGAAGCCCTGAGGCCCCTGGACCCTGGGAAGCGCTGCTGTAGTGGGTGTCTGAAGGTCCTGAAAAAAATGTAATTATGGTAACAGTTAAATTTAATATTTTAAGCTTTAAATTCAGTTTGAAAGGGCATTTTTTTGATGTGCTTTTAATCCCCTGAAAAATTAATCCAATCGTGCAGATTATATTCTCAGGTCTACGGTTTTTATTTTCACGTTTTTCAAAATGTGAAATTGTTCTTATATTTTATTCTAAGCAGCATTAAAAATGTATTTAAAAGTGTTACATTAAAGTGGATGAAACGTGCAGACACCCTGGCTTCAGGAGAACGGCTTCAGTCTGACAATCTGTGCAGCCTCGTGCAATGCGCGCCTCGTGCGTCAGAGGGCGCATCCACAACTTCCAGTTTAAAAACATTTACCCGAAAGTCGCATTTTTTTGTTGTTGTTGTTGTTTTGTTTCTATCATAACCGGATTCAAGAAAGTTTAAGAAATATACTCTCGAGTTTCAGCCTTCGCCTTATCAGGTTCATCTCCATGTGTAAACTCGCGCGGGCGCCAGATCCCAGCCGAGCGCGCACGCCTTGACGCTTTCTCCTCAGATTGAGCTCGGCAGGGAGTTGGGACTGCAAAACATCGCCAGCCGAAAGGGAAACGAGGAGAGAGAGGGGCAGAGAGAGGACGCGAACGGAAGGGAGGTTAGAAATCACAGAAAAAGAAAAAGAAAACAACGAAATACACGCGCCACCCTTTTTTTTTGTCGGCGCGCGTAAAGACAACGCAGAGTAACCGGATTAGATAAATGTGAACATAGATTCCTTTTTCTTTTTTTTTCTTCCTGGACATGTTTCCGCTGCCGGAGAGAGATGTTAAGAGTGTATTCTGGAGAGACTGAGAGATGACCACGGCGCGGTGAAGACGGGCTGCTTGCTCTGCGTGGGGTTTATTTGTTTTTGCTTTTTTCCCTTTTTTGCTCTGGAAATGATTGGAATTACGTGTTTTCTTCTTCGCGGTTAAATTGTGGACATACTTTGAGGATACGGCAAAAGGCGGTAGGTCGCTACACGCTCGGTTGAACTGCTTGAACATACCAGACTCGCACCGCTGTATTTTCCACATTGTATCGCTTTACGTCGGCGGTGCTGCTCGGTGTTCAACGACGCTGAAATGTGGCACGAGACGCCGGTTAAGTCGATATAGGACCGACGACCCCGCGGCACTCAATGAGCTTACCCGTCACCGGTATAACCGTGTTGTAAACGTCTCGGGGGATACGCTGAAGAAACTTTTGAGAATGAAGAAAAGGAAGTCCCCGTAGCTCACATCCCCTCTGGTTGCATCCGCCGCGCCGTCTTTCTACACCGGAATTCACGGAAACCAGTTCATACATTTGTCCTGCACGAACCGACAACATCCCGGTGTTCTCGCCGCTCCTTGAACCAGGAGACCGGAGAGCAGAAGCTGAGATGAGTTGGAGCGGGGACGCGGGGGTGTAATAGCTCGGTCACCTAATTAACGACCCAATTAGCGCACGAAGTTGCCAAAACTCCAGTCGCGAGCTGCTATTTTTTGTGAATGATTAAGGTGTCCGGCGCTGGTTGGGAACGGAGTGCCCGTGCTTGCGCTCGCGCTGGGAACGGCGGCGTGCAGCCCCCGGAGCCAGTGGGCGAACTTCGCGTGTGTGAGGGAAAAGCCGACGCCGATATGGAGGAGTGGAGGCAATGCGGGCGGTGGTTGATAGACTGCAAGGTCCTGCCCCCCAACCACCGGGTCGTGTGGCCCTCCGCGGCCGTCTTCGACTTGGCACAGGCCCTACGGGACGGGGTGCTCTTGTGCCAGATGTTGCACAATCTCTCCCCGGGATCAGTGGACCTTAAGGAGATCAACTTCAGACCCCAGATGTCACAGGTGAGTCTGCGCAAACTTTGACAAGCATGTTAAGGAATTTGGTTCGTATCGGGACCGCTTCATGCTCACACCTGAGAGTGGGAGATCCGTTCGCCTACCCAGCTGGTTCCTGAGATTCAGAACCAGAGCCCCTTTCCGGTCGGTCACGAGCCCACCACCCGCTGGGGCTAACCAGGAATGCAGTTGTTACACACAGGTGTTCACATCACACACACACACACACACACACACACACACACACACACACAGTGGGTGCTTTGACACGTGCGAGGCCCATTCAGCTCTGCACAGGTGGAGGAAGTAGTTGTGTCAATAAAAGCACATTCCCAGAACAAGGTAGTGTCAGCGCTGCCCAGAAGTGATGGTCCTGGGTCCAGACTGGTACAGGCTTGCTATTGTATTATTGTATCACTTTATTACATCCTCTTGGTGCAGTTTACTAGATTTCGTGGAACCACTATAACCTGTGTGATTGCTCTTTGTCAGGTTATCTCTCCAGGCGGGGTTACATGAGATGTGTCAATAAAAATAACTGACTAATTTGGTGATAGTGAAAGGTACAGTATCTGCAGAGTTGGTATAGATAAGAGAGCATTCAGTGATTTATATTGAGCAAGTTCTCCACTCAGTCTACTGCCAAGTGGATGGGAGCAGAGCTGGGGCAACACGATGCTCACCAGCTTCAGCAGGAAGTGGGAAAACGATGCTTTTAGCTACTTGATTACCAACCCCGGGTCAGATTATTTCCAAATGTCAATGTAGTGTACTCAGCGGTAATGGACGTCTTAATTGCCACTCTCCAAAATGATTTATTTCTAATAGGATTTCACTCACGCGTGGTGTCAACATACAGCAGGGTAGGGAGGGAGAGGTTGTGTTGTGATCTGAAGCTGAGGTCCGTCGCCCGAGGGGGTTCATTCCCCAAGCGTATAATGAGACTTTATGAAAACATAGGTGGCATACCTGGCGGTTTTGGATGCCTCCTCCACTTCAGTTGTCGTCAAAAAAAACGGGTTCGTGTTACTTAAGCCAATAGGAGGAAGTGCTTAACGCCAAAGGAAGTTTACGCGACCGCAGCGGCGGTGGGAAAGTGGGCTGTGGCGTGCGTTTCAGTTGAATTTTTATTCATGCTGATGCCTGTCCTAAAATACTACCCAGCCTCCATTATGGTAAGACGTCTGGGAATCGTCTTGATGAATGGATCACGGTTACGCGCTCTTTTCTCAGTTCACCTCCATTGTCTGTTTCATAGCATGTAAACTGGTGCTGGAAATAGAAACTAGCCAGATGGCGTTGCTAAGACGTTTTCACATGGTTGTCGTTTCGTAGTAGCCGGCCGAAGCGATTGCCCACCGACAGCACACAATCATCTGATATTCTTGGCACACCTTCCCTGACCCCTTTCTGTCATAGTAGCTGCGCGTGTGCATGTGTGTGTGGCGCGCACGTGCGTCTGCTTGTCTGTCAGCCTGCCTTTTCAATCTCTCTGTGTCTGTGTTGCTGGGTTTATTATTAGCCCCTTTTATTGCACACGTCCCCCCTTCGCGTTTCTCGTCTGTGGTTGTAGCCCTTCACTTCCTGGTTGCCACCAGTAGCCATGACTGATGTGCTCCAGTAGCTGCTGGCTGCCATGATTACAAGGAGAAAGAGGCCTGGATGGCATGCTTTGATCCGCCCACTAATCCCATGCTCCAGCCCTACACTATGTGAAGCTGCGGTGAGGGGTGAAGGTGTGGGGGGAGAGAGGAGGAAGGGTGTCCTCTGTGACAAATTGGGTTAAACAAAATCCTGGCAGCAGAACAGGGGTTTGTGATTTATGACAAGGAAAAGGTCGGGGCGCATGTGCTTTAACACTCAGAACACACTAATTCACCGGCTCGGCCAAACGAAGTGGAGGTGAAGCAGGGTGATTACATTATTTGCTCTGGACAAAAAAAAGTCTTCTTCCCTCAACTGCTCCATTTGCTGCGTGATTGATAGTTTCTGAAATTGACTTCTGTCTCTGAACAAGGCCTTGCTATTAAGTCTTTCGGTTATAATATCCTCAAATATGTTTGGCAGTGATTGCATGTTGAAATTGGCGGTGATGCCGTGTGAACTGGCATGAGAACGAGGCTTGTAGGGACAGTGTAACGTAGAGCATTACATCCAGACAGAGTGATGTGGTTACTCCTTTCACGTGACACACCGACTATTGAGTTGCATTGCTGACATCTTAATGCAATCATAAAAAATAGCAATTGCTGTTGTGCAACACACTAATTTAGACATTCTCATTATAACTATACATGCAAGTTTGGCATCGACCGTGGTTAGTATTGCAGGGCTTTGCAATGGTCGTGCATAGACCTACGGGTAGAGCGTGGGTTAAGGGTTCAGGTCACACCGGGGCCAGCCATGCTAAAAATATTTGCTCATGTTACTGTAAAGGATTTTGGATGAAAGTGTCCATGAAATGGTGCGTTCAGTGGTGCACGGTGTATTCAAACATTAGTGTATCTCTTCTCAACTGGGTTTAAAGAGCCTGCCTGTCTGTAATTGCAGTGCCACACCTTGAGTGCACTCGCTTCACCTCAACATGATGATTTATTGAATTGATTAAGATGTTGACACAAGGACTGACAGTATGTGACAGTTAAATCTGACATTTACACGTATTTTGAGATCGTAAAAGGTTTGTTTACATTTGGAATTTTTGTAAAAACAGCTGTACATGTGAATATACCACAGAATCACTCACATCTGCAATTGAGACGAATGTGTTGTACAAGAGACAGTGCAAGATATGTAAATGTTCAACACTGTTCTATGGCCTACAGGTCAGAGAGACATGTTTGTGACTGGAAGGTTGCTAGTTGAAATTCCCGGACCACCTGGGAAAATCACCCCGGCTGGGTAAAGAGAATCAGTAATGCTCTCTGGAGCTGCAAAGTGGCCGACAAGAAGAAGTCTTGCCGGGTGTTGATGAGAGCCTGCAGTCTGTGCAAACGTTTATTGGATAAATAAAGGTTGAAAAACGATGTGCAGTCCAGCGGCGTCGTATCCTGGTTACAGCCGAACAGGGAAATACAGCGAGTGTGAGTGCCCAGTTGTGCATTGGTCCAGCGTACTATGAGGTTGTTATACTGCTTACACGGAGATGCATGAAATACCTTACGAGCACTAACGAGTATTAACATCTCTAAAGCTGAAAATGATTATAGTGTGCGACATGTGAAGATACACAGGGTTGTGCGCGCATTGTAACTAGAGCAGGGTTGTGCAATGATATAATGGGAACAAATAGTAGCAGTAGTCAGTTTCCACTTCTGTTGGATGAGGAGGTTCAGAGATTGCGGTCTTAGGAGAGCGGAGTTAAGTGGCTCTCGGAAAGGAGGGTAACCTTGATTTAGAGGGTCACACAAATCCCTGATTGTGTCTTGAAAGCATCGCGAGGTATGTGTCTTACACTCGAAGGTTGTGCGAGTAACCGGGTGCCTAACGAGCGCCGGTGTTTCGGAGGTGCTTGCGCGTACCCTGAATGCATCGCCCCAGGCTCTGTCTGGAAGACTGAGATGTGCTCTCTGAAGCCCTTTGTGTATTGTTCTGCTGTGTTTTCACTGTCTGCCTGCCTCTTTTTCCTGTTAGTGAGGTAGTTGTGAATGCCTTTGGGATGACTCAAGCGGATGTGTGTGTGTGTGTGTGTGTGTGAGTGATGTACAGTACCTGTGTTTAGACTGCATCTGCATCACTGCTGGCTGAGCCCAGAGCTCTCCACCGTCTCAGCTGCAGGAGTGTCTCGGGGCTCCGCGGGGCTCCGGGGCTCACACAGAGGCTGCCGCTTCCACTCACAGTAATTGAGTGTCTTCCCTCTTTGTCCGGCGCTTCGGTCGCTAGCAAGTAACGGGAGATGATCCTCCTTTGTTTGGTATCAGTAAGCAAACAGGCTTTCTTTTATTCCTGTACTCCCATTAACTGCAGGTTGTAGAGTTATACAAAGCGGACGGGTCAGCGGTGTAGTGTAGCCAGAATGTGGCATGGTCTTTATCGCTGTCGTGCAGTATCCTCTCAGTTTTACCTGCAGCTGATTGTTGTAATGCTGAAAGGCCCAGAGCTCAGCAGGGTGGGACAAGGATCAAAGGAAGTGTGTGAACTGGAAAACTGCGATGGTAAATGGTAAATTCCAGCCCACCTACCACTTTGAAATCTCTCCCCGGCCTCATTTCTACTTCGATTGTGTGGGAGGGGGGATGGTGAGTACTGTAGACAACCACCCACCCCTTCCCTCAGGGGTAATTTAATCTCAGCGTTTTGGTCTACTGTTGACCCCCGTGACCCCCCCCACGCCTGCCGGATGCAGGTAATACTGCTAATGGAGCTCGTTATGAACACTTCCTGCGTTGCACAGCTGGGGCAGTGCCACCGGAGGCTAATGGGATTGACGAGGAAGGAGCGGGTCCAGGGCCAGGGATTCCCCAACCTTCTCCTGTGAAGTGACCCATATACCGAGGTCGCTCAAATCTTTTTTAACCCAGGCTTATTGCGCGTTTACACGTCTAGAGGTGGCCTGCCAAGTAAAAGCACTGTTTCATTTCTCCGGGGGGGAATCGAAATCCCTCTCGGCAAAACTTGTCAGTCACGATGCATGGCAGTGTTTCAGGCGGTGACTTTCACAGTGACTTCTGTGTCAGTCCATCCGTTGGCTGCAGGTTGCAAAATAAAGATAAGATTTTAGCTTGATTTGGAAACGTGACTCCATTGCATTACAATCATTTAGCAGACGCTTTTATCCAAAGCACCATTACGAAGGCGGGGCATCGAACCCGCAACCCTGCAGATTGAGAGTCCGGGCCAGACTCCATGTTAATATCAGGGTACCCCACATGGTCCCACATCCGAGGTGGGGAAGCCTTTCTTCAGCCCTCTCATGGGGCTTTGCTTTTTAATGAAAATGGACACAGAACCCAATAAAATGTTTCCACCCTTCTTCACATCACGTTTACAAATTGCCCTTCATACATCAATAATGATATTAAAGATATAAATAATGTGATGTGTCATTGATCCCCATTGGCGTATTCTATTTGCTCTTGCCGCCTCCTCAGGGAGGTCAGAGTGCAGAGTGATGTACAGAACAGCCCCCGGAGCTGCAGCAGATTCAATGTCAAGGACAGGAGGGTGGATGTACTTGCAGCTCGAACCTGAAGGACGGTCTTGTTAGCCAGTAGTCCCTGCTGCCCCAATATAAATACACCCTCTTATGATTGGAGTACGAGCTTATCTGGTGTATTAGAAATGGGATGTACCGCTAAGAGGTGTTTGGCCTGTTTTATACCTCTGTGTCTGCGTAGGTTGTCGTGTGCGTAGGTCACATGTAGGGGTGGGTTATGACTAAAAATCAATATCGCGATTATTTCAAACCTTTACCTCGATGACGATTAATGAACGATTATTTTATTTGTTTTGTTTTATTTTGAAATTGACCAGATGCTCTATGCCGTTCCTGTGTCTGACTTCCTGCACGGCTTGACACTCGCAAAAAACGAACGGTCCAAACCTGTCTGAACACAGCACACACACACACACACACACACACACACACACACACACACTGGTTGCTTTGCTAACTGGCGCTTCTAGACGTTCCTCGTTCTTGTAGCCTAAATAACAATCGAAATCACAGATTTTGAAAATTTGCCACGATTACATAATTAAAATCGCGATTACGATTGTTAACACGATAATCGGCCACCCCTACGTGCACCTCCCACGTACCCCGCACACACCATGATCGGTTGACGGCTGAGTAAGGTGGGATTCCCGCCTAAAATTCAGGCAGCCAACCTCACTTCCTGTCACACAATCACAACAAAACAAGCATGGAGCAGTTTGAGGAGAGAAGAGGTCCGCCGCTACCAGCACCTCTATGATTCAATTTCCTTCAAATGTGTGTGTGTGTGTGTGTGCAGCCTTTCCTGTAGTGGTTCAAGTGGTTAAGTTCAAGTAGTACTACATTTTCCTCGGTGGTTTAAGTAGAAATTCATGGAACTTGTTCAACATCTCTTCACTAGTGCACCGCGGAGGTATAAATGCCCGGCGTGTCTGCAAGTGCACGGAGGTTTAAAACAACATGAGCATCCCACTGGCCCCCAGAACAACCCAATATTAGGATAAAAAAAAATCAATGAAAATGTAGAATGGATCTTTTATTTTGAAAGAAAAATAAATAATCCAATAATAATAGAGTAATAACGGTGATTAAATGGTGTTTTTCCCTCCAGTATACTGGTGATTTTTGGTTTGTGCGTCATTTCAATCAAAAGTTCATGTGATCATCGGTGCCGCTTCGGACACGATGACCCGTCAGTCCTTGTCTTCGCCTTCGGTCAGGCCTCTGCACCATCATCTGTCCCCTCTGTCTCCTCTCCACATTCCTAAGGGAACGCTGTTACTCTGAAATGCGATCCCAGCGTCCATGAAACTCCGACAACGAACGAGGTCCGTCAAACTGACAGGGAGGGAGAATTCATACGACGTCATGTAAAGGCAGCATCTGTGCACATCCAATACAGAGAGGTTCAGTTGTTCAGATTGCTGAGCTGAGGGTAGAATCACGACAACGCCAGTGGATCAAAACGACACCGTGACTTGGTCGATGCACCGCGACGACGGCGTGCTGCCACCATTCCTCTGGAGAAGGATGCCGAGATCAGGACACTGTGATTTCTCAGGAGGGCTCCATGTGTACGGCGATTAGCCCGGACATGCACAGGAATGAAGCCTGGCTGTTTGTGGAGCCAGCTCTGGTCTGCCGGGCAAGCATCGCCATCCGCAGAGAAAATGAGAAAGAGGTGGCCATGCTTCTGTCTCTAGCGGCGAGCCAAACAGATGGCCGAATCTCCCCCCCGAGGGATTCTGAAAAACGAATTTTCTTGTTTACGCTCCTTTCCCTCGACTCTCTCTGACTCTTTATGTGTAAGTCAGTAAGCTGCTTTTCTTTTCAGGGTCCTGACTGGCGTATCTTGTCCTCAGCCGGGGATTCGTCAATAGAGACGCACTATCACACCGACGGCCGGCGTCGCGTTGAGCTGTCGTCAGAACGGCGTTTGTCGCCGGGAGTCTAAATGTGGTTGTTGTTGTTGGTGGTGGTGGTAGACTGATTGTGGCCATTTCCTGTGGTTGGGGGACAGATTAGGATCTAGATTGTGCTCCAGGGAAGAGGCACAGCAGTATCCACCCAACCCCCTCCTACCCCCCAGACACCTCCACCCCCAGCTGCACACACACACACACACACACACACACACACACACACACACATAAATACCCCAATGCCCCAGCAGCCTCTCGCTGCAGGACAGATAAGCAGCTTCATATTCTCTCTATCTCTTTGCCAAAGGAAGCAGATATCATTCACCGCCCGATGGCAGCTGCATCCAGAAGTGTCGATGCGTCGCACTAGCCGCGTTCTCTCGCCACAGCAGCGCCACGAGAAGCGCCGATATCTCATTACCGACGCCTATTGATCACATCACTTGTAATTGGCTGTGGAATAGGAAGGGCACAGAGGCAGGGTTACAAACATTAGACCCCCGTCCCGTAAAAAAAGGCCAGTCGGTATCGATCCGCCTCCCGTGCCTCGCTCTCCTGTTAATCATGCAAACAAAGTGGGGCAGTGTGTTGTGGGTAACGGGGCGGAAGGGATCATTTCCTCGCGCTCCGCCTCCCGCCCGGTGTGTGCTGCCTCAGGGTTTGTAGATTAAACTACAAAGTCCCTCCAGCACATCTTCAACCAGTGT
This sequence comes from Hoplostethus mediterraneus, assembly GCA_034670385.1. Classification (NCBI taxonomy): domain Eukaryota; kingdom Metazoa; phylum Chordata; class Actinopteri; order Trachichthyiformes; family Trachichthyidae; genus Hoplostethus; species Hoplostethus mediterraneus. Next base: position 1,243,700 of record JAXDDW010000043.1, on the reverse strand, counting down.
TGTATTCAGATGCGTTGTGTCATTATATTGTGCTTTTATATGTTGCGTAGAGGTGGGCGATATGACTAAAAATCAATATCGTGATTATTTCAAACTTTTACCTCGATTACGATTAATGAACGATTATTTTATTTGTTTTGTTTTACTTTGAAATTTGTTTTATTTTGAAATTGACGGGAAAGTGATGTTACGTCTGGTTGCTTTGCTAACTGGCGCTTCTAGACGTTCCTCGTTCTTGTCGCCTAAATAACAATCGAAATCAATGATTTTGAAAATTTGCCACGATTACATCATTAAATCGTGATTACGATTATAAACACGATAATCGCCCACCCCTAATATTGTCTGACCTCTGACCTGCGAGTGAATCCATCTAAAGCACACTGATGTCCATTGAAATATCCATTGGATTCTGCAGCTGTAGCCACTGTGTGTTTTTGTACAGTTACAGTTACATGTAGGGAAGGAAGTAGTCCGAGTGCTGCTAGGGATTCAGTGTCTTGTTCAAAGACACTTCAGCAGGCGAAGGTCGTTCTCTGCCCTGTGTCCCGCCAAAATAAGAGCACTTAGTTGCTGCATTAGTGCAGAAATACATCTGTATTCTGCAGGGTGCGGACAGTCCTGATACCATTAGCCCTCAGAGGCCTTCAAATTCTCTGTCTTTTCTCAGTTTTCTCATTAATGTATCTCTGAAATGAGTTGCCATCTTGCATCGTAATGAAATCCTCATTGTCACGGTCAAGAATGGCCATGTCAGCCTCGCCGTTATCTGGCTGGGTGTGTTAAGAAGTCCTTTCTGGCGGACGGGGGGGGGGGGGAAGTCACGCACGAAAAGCCGAGTGAACCGGGCTGATGGGAAACAGTCGATAGCAGCTACAGTAAAGTGGCGTTGATGGTTTTTCTATCACATATCGTGCTGCGCTGGAACAACTTGTGTGAGTGTGTGTGTGTGTGCTTGTCTTGAGTTTATGTTTAGTCTACTGTCACACAGCGCGTCCAGTCTGCACCGTGGGAGGTCCTGGTATCTCCAGCCGGCGTGTCAATCCCGCGTTGTGTAACTTGTCCCAGACCCCTTGAACGCCCCCCCCCCCCCGTGTACGAATCATATTTTCAAATGAAGTCAGCCAGAACAAAGCTGCTTTGAAACAATTTGCACCCGTTTGGTGACGTTGGTGTTTTTTGCTGTGTGAACGCTCACCGATTGCAGCCAGTCACTCTAAATGTCGGATGTTAAAATGTGAGCTGGTAATGGAGTTGTGACATTGCTGATTTATTCTGTCCGTGAAAGCGAGCGGGCCCGAAGCTCTGCGGGTTTTTCGCGGCTGAATTTCATTTCTGAAAGGTGCAATCTGTCGTTGATCATCCTTTCATTGGACGGCCGTCTCACTTATTGTCCTTGTTAAACTGTAGTTGGTCGCACATTTATCAGCACTCACCCCCTTTTAGACGAGCGGCGGCGAGGGAAGGAAAGTGGATATTTTATTTTCCAGAGAGTATTGACTACGGCCGTGGTTTTTCTGTTACCCAGACAGGTTGTCCTGTCTGTCTATGATTGATGGTATATCTGAAACCAATTTCTCAGAAGTGCCAGCGAGGAGGAATGCAGCAGGTAAGCTTGTGCAATCCCATTTTCCATCTGAAAAAGGTGGAGGAGGAGGGAGGGAGGGAGGGAAGTTACACCTGCCACCAGTTTGGTGTTAGCATAATGAAAGCAACCGAGTGTGAAGAGTGGAAAGCTAAACAATTTAGAATTAATGGCGGATGCTGCCGGGGGAAAAAACAGAGGTAGGGAAAAAAAAAGAGAAACAGAAGGTGGAGTCAAAAGAGAGGCTGATTGAGAGAGAGCTTTTAGTGGCTTTCTCCGGTGAAATTGAGCATGTCCCTCAGACTGACACACACTGCTCATCTGGCTCTCCACAAGTACTTACCCTCCATTACCCAGACAAAGGCTTGCCTTAACTACAGCAGGCCCTGACAACAGAGCCGGATTTACACACAGCCGTTGGTGGTCTCTGGTGGGGAGGACAGGAAGCCAGACCTGAGAAAGTAGACGCTCGCTTATATCTATTCTTAGATAGGGTTTTTTTTTTTACTGTCGCTTGTCAATGTGTACCCAGATGGACTTTTGACAGCTTCTTTTAGAAATGTAATCATACACTCGTCTCGTCTCTCAACTTTGGACATCAGCAGCGAGCGAGTGCACAGACTCTCCCGGGGGCGCTTGAGGTCGAGGAACCTTTTAAGGGCCCACGTCTCTGAAAACTGTCTTGGTCAGAGTTGTTGCATCATGGGAGAAAAAAAATAAAAATGAAAATGAATTCTCAAGGGTAGTACTTACTAGACTCTGCTGTTAGCCTGCTGGTGTGTATGTGTGGGGATGTAATGTCCTCTCGAGGACGCGGTGATACTAAATCCAAAACAAGCAGAGCACTAAACCTTCTCTGTGCCAGTGAAGTGCAATTGGGGGTGACATGTTTGATTTATCTGCCATTTTTCTGTGTCTGTTTATCCAAGTTTTTTTTTCTTCAGTTTTTTCCCTCTTTTCCTTTTTCTAAAGACGTTCACAGCTTCCCACTTCCTGCTCAGCCTAAGCACTTAGTGGGTTAGAGAGAGAGAGAGAGAGAGTTGTGTAATCCCCCTCCCCTCCCCTCTCCTCTGTGCTTAGCCAGACAACAAGAAACATCTGGACAGAGAACAGAGAGTTCAGTACGCACCCATCCCCACCTTGGATGAGTTCAACAATGCCTGGCTCGAGATATATATGTGCACTCTGGAGTCTGGACGGCCCGACCCGTTACCCCGCCAAAAAACCCTTTTTTATTTATTTTGCAATGTGCAGCATTCTCATCGTGACTCTGCTTGTTTCAGACGAGAGAAAAAAAATGTGTGGGTGTGCTCGCTGTAGCCGAGCGCTCGCTGTGTTGTACAAACTGCTGATGTGTGTAATTTGCTTTTCTCTTGAGTTGGGGCAAGGTATTATTTTGCACTCAAGATGTGTTACAACAGCGCTGCCGGAAACTATTTTTTGCCAGCTGCTAGGGGTGGGCGATATGACTTTTATTCAAGCAATTTGATATTTCAAACTTTTACCTCCACTACGATGAATGAACGATTATTTTATTTGTTTTATTTTGAAATTTGTTTTATTTTGAAATTGAACGGATGCTCTATGCCGTTCCTGTGTCCGACTTCCTGCCCGGCTTGACACATTCGCTCGCGGCTCGCCAAAAACCGACCGGTCCAAACCTGTCTGAACACGGCGTTACTGGACGGGGCGGAGGGACGCGACTGAATACCACGTAGTATTTTTTAAGGGGACAGTTCATGAACGCAGTATTGGGGAAAGTATTTGGCCCATTCATTCATGGGAAAGTGATGTTACGTCTGATGCGCGCACACACACACACACACACACACTGGTTGCTTTGCTAACTGGCGCTTCTAGACGTTCCTCGTTCTTGTAGCCTAAATAACAATCGAAATCAACCATTTTGAAAATTTGCCACGATTACATCATTAAAATCGCGATTACGATTATAAACACGATTATCGCCCACCTCTACTTTTCGGCCTTACGCTTACAAACCTCATCAGTTATCAGTGAATTCTTGGTGGCGCTGGATCTTCCTTCAGATCACCAGCATCCCGGTATAAGAACCGCCATGTGATGTGACAGCCGGTAGAACTCCTCTCAGTCTGTTGACATTGAGATCTCACTTTTGGAGAGACATAAGTCCAATCCTTATGTCAGTCAATATTTTTTCTACTTCATTGATCCCATCTGAGAATGCGGCGCAGGTGTGCTGGCCAAAATTAGACTTATGTAAAAAAAAGAAAAGAAAAAGGATAACTTCTGCTTTTACAAATATTTGCGTTCTCTTTCTGCTGACGTCTGTTTCCGTTTACGCCCTTTGCTTCTCGTGTCGGAGCGGTACAGTTGTTTCGTTTCAGGCCGGTCCAGCTGCTCCTCTGGCAGCCATGTTGGATGTACAGCACTGTGCAAAAAGTCTTAGGCACCTTAAATTTGGTCTTAGATGTTTATTTTTTGTTTCCTGCATCAGTGTTTTACATCACTTCTCTTCATATATTATTAGTATTTGTTTTTGATAGTTAGAAACTTTTGATTGATTTATTTTTATCTTGTATTATTTATTTGTATTTATTTAGTTTTTGTTTTATTTTTATTTTTATTAATTTTTATCTTTTTTTTGAAAGCATCTTCACTTTTCCCACATTTTTCTTACATGCGTCTGAGACTTTTGCACAGTGCTTTATTCCCCCTAAAGTCATTTCCTGTCCTGCTGGAGGAAGAAAGTGTTAAATCAGTGGTGTATCGTTCAGTCTTGATCATCCAAGCCAGCAGACACAAGCAGCCCGGCTCAAACTGCTTCAGTCACAGTCATGAATTAGTCATGACCTCTGCTTAATGTAAGTCATTTTGTTTTATGTTGATTTATTTTTTTTCTCAACATTTGAGCAAAATCTCTCAGCACACTTAATCTCACCCATGGCAAACAAGCGTGCCTCACCCACCAGTTGTCAAAACACCGCTTTAGGGCCCAAATCATGATTCGGGGCACAAAACGAGTGGGCAGTTTTTTTAGGGCAATAACAAGTTTGGACGTCGTTTTCAGACATTTTTTGTTTAAATTTGCCTTCGGACAGCAGAACTCGGGTCTTTCTCTCCCCGTTGTGTTTGTAGTCATGTAGAGAAAAGCATCCGATCTTCTCTCAGTGCAGATTTCTGTTTCGGGATGATTTATTTCCTCTACTTATGTTTCTGCTGCCCCTCATCTTCCAGTAACCCCCCACCCTCCTCCACCCGTTCTCCGGTATACATCACACGGAGACGGATGACTGCTACCACGCTACTGGACTGCATGCAGCAGAGCGGTGCATGTATGTTTGACCCGCTAGTCTCTGCCCTTGGCGGTGCTCCCGGCAGGAGTCTCTCGTTTCTCTCGGTCCCACCGGTGTGTTTTTTTTTTTTTCTTATATTACTTGACCTTGATGGTGGAGTACCGCGGTAGTCTGGGATAGCGTTTGCCCCTAACCGCCACCCTCACACGGCTTCCTGAGATGATGAACTGCAAGACCTGGCCGCATTCATCTTTCCTCCATGCACCCCCCCCCCCCCCCCCCCTGCCCCCCCCTCTTACTTTCCTTTCTCCACCACAGATTAGATAGGGGGAGGAAATGGAAACCTTTAATGGGATAGAAATGGAACATGAGGAGAGATGGGATGTGTAGTGTTCATATAATAGAGGTGGGCGATAATCGTGTTTATAATCGTAATCGCGATTTAATTATGTAATCGTGGCAAATTTTCAAAATCGTTCATTTCGATTGTTATTTAGGATACAAGAACGAGGAACGTCTAGAAGCGCCAGTTAGCAAAGCAACCAGTGTGTGTGTGTGTGTGTGTGTGTGTGTGTGTGCACGCGCATCAGAAATAACATCACTTTCCCGTGAATGAATGGGCCAAATACTTTCCCCAATACTGCGTTCATGAACTGTCCCCTTAAAAAATACTACGTGGTATTCAGTCACGTCCCTCCGCCCCGTCCAGTAACGCCGTGTTCAGACAGGTTTGGACCGGTCGCCGGGCAGGAAGTCAGACACAGGAACGGCATAGAGCATCCGGTCAATTTCAAAATAAAACAAAACAAATAAAATAATCGTTCATTAATCGTAATCGAGGTAAAAGTTTGAAATAATCACAATATTGATTTTTAGTCATATCGCCCACCCCTATCATATAATACATTGCAATAGAGTGGATACGGTTAGGATCAACGTGAGAGAGAGTGACACATGCTTAGATAATGATTTCCAAGAAAAATAAGTATTACTAGTGTGTGTGTGTGTGTGTGTCTCCTCTTGCAAACAGGACAGCGGGACATGCGATGATGCGATGATGCGCTCCATTAGAGGGGGATGCTCTCCGTTAATCTATTTGTTTAGCAGCAGTGCAGGAGGACATATTGCACCTCTCAGGTATTTAACAGTGTTTAAATGTCAGCGGCACAAATGATCCGACTGTCGGGAGCTCATCGTTACGACCGGCCCCGGCGAGCTTAAACGAGCTTCACTTTTTAAACCAAGACGATTGAATGGCAGCGCTTGATAGATGTTCCCCCCGCTGGAATTTAATTTGTGTAATCATCGAGGCAACCTTTTAAAAAACCCACGACGTTATTTAACACCGGTTTGATTAATAACCACAATAACCGCTCGGAGCTTCGGCTGCGTCGGATCAAACCCCCTATCTGGAAATCAGGTGTAGCTAATGCGATTTCTGCTCCTACTCCTGTGTAATTCCCCCCGTGGCGTCTATCTACAGCACACATCGTTTCTGGTCAAGCTATTGAAGTGTTTTTTTTATTTTTTTTTGTATGAATCAGGTTTGTGTGCTCCTGTGCTGTAGGTGGGAAATTAACTTTTCAAACTTTTTAAATTCATAATTATAAATAGGTTAACACATTTTTTTCGACATTTACAGTATTTCTCCATTGGTTTGGCTCATTTCTTGAAACAGAAATTACATTCTGAAAATAACATGGACAAACCTCTAAACCACTTTGCAATTGTTCACAACAGAATAGCATTTCTCATTCATTTCATCAAATTGCAAATGTCTTAGTACATGTCTCAATGTCTCAGTACATCTTTGCAAATGATTAAGTACAGGTAGCCTACAGTTAGCACAATTTCCAAGTGAATACATCTTGTTGATCTAAACTGATCAGTTGATTCTCAGTCTAATGGTTGTTCTCTCCAAAACATGTCAGCATCATTTCATTATATAAGTCATCACATGCACAATAGTCTGTTCAATTGTCAAAATTAGTCAAGAACATAATACCATGAATACCATTTATGAATCTCTTGGAACATTTGATACATTGATTACAGTAATTGACAGTCAGGTGAAACTAACTTGAGGAGTTTCACACATCATCAGGGCCTGGTTCACTACTCATCCAAGGATGGTCATGGTGTTCCTACCACCTTACTCTCCTTTCCTCAATCCTATTGAGGAGTTTTTCTCCGCTTGGAGGTGGAGAGTGTATGAGCATCAGGCTCAAAATCAGAGGTCCCTGCTCCATGCAATGGACGCTGCGTGTGAAGATCAGGAGATCAGTGTAGGGGATGGTTGCGACATGCACGCCGTTTCTTCCCTCGTTGCATCACAAGGGAGAATATCCGCTGTGATGTGGATGAGAATCTGTGGCCAGACAGACAGCAGCGTGTGGACGGCCAGGAGGGTGAGGATGAGGACAGTGACCAGTGAAGAAGTATTACTTGTGAAACTCCAGCTTTATTTACAGCACTGTAGGCTACATATAATTTTCCTTGTTTTTTGTTTATGGGTTTATATTACAGTATATTATGCTGTATACATTTTCTTTTTACTCTGAAGTTACTTGATGTGTGTGAATAGAAATGGTTACAATTTCCTTGGCAGTATGAGTGCAATGTGTGATGTCAAACCTTGGAGGCTACTCTTACCGTAAAATACTTTTTTTCAGTTTTATACACAATTGTATTCTGTTAGCTAGACAAACAAAACTAGTACAGTAACCATTGTCAATGAAGGACTGGGCTAAGACTGAGAGGTGGACATGAGGGATATTTCAATGGTCCTCTGCCATAGTGACAAAACATCTAAACATTTTGACTTGCAGTGCTTACACAATGCCAAAGGGATGATGCATTTTGGGGGCACTGACTATTTATATGAGAAAGGAATTTAGTTTTGACACATGAGTGAATTGTTTTGGGAGAGATATGAGCTTTTGCAGGTGAACCATGGTGTTGTGCTGAACCATCCAGGTTACTTTGGCAAAAGCACCAAGAGTGTTGAGAACGTCCGGTCTGTTTCAAGAAATGAGCCAAAGCAATTGAGAAGGATCTTTTGCATTTTGGTGGCACTGACTATTTATATGGGAAAGGAATTTAGTTTTGAAGCATGAGTGAACCGTTTTGGGAGAGATATGAGCTTTTGCAAGTGAGCTATGGTGGTGTGCTGAACTGTAAGACTGTTTTGCAAAATGATCTTAGAGTTTTGAGAATGTAATTTCTGTTTCAAGAAATGAGCCAAACCAATGGAGAAATACTGTAATTCAGCGAGTTCAGCTTCTTATTCAGGCGTCTCTTGCTTTACATTACATTACATTACATTATATTACATTACATTACATTACATTACATTACATTACATTACAGTCATCTAGCAGACGCTTTTATCCAAAGCGACTTACAATAAGTGCATTCAACAAGGTAGGTAAGAAAACTACTAGTCACCAGAAATCATAAGTACATTTCCTTCCTAAACAAGCAACTAAGAGCATAACTAGTGTTAATGTAAGATTGCAATAAGTTAGCAACCTACTTATCTTAACAAATGAGACAAATAGAGAATCGAATAAAACAAGAGCTAAGACAAATAAGTGTATCCAAGTGTAATCTTGCTCTATTACCGATAAGCTAATGAAGCTAGCATTAGCTTATCTGCTTCCAATATCAGAATCAGAAACAGGTTTATTGCCAGATATGTTTACACATACGAGGAATTTGTCTTGGTGATTGGTGCTTCACAATAAACAATAAATAATAAACAATAAATAATAAACAATAAACATTGGAGAATAAGAACAAAACAAGAATAAAAGCAAGTAGAGGCAAAGGTCAGGAATACAGTATAAAATAGAATAAAAACATCAGACTATTATACCCGTTATTGCTAGGAAGCAAATATATACAGCTAATACATCGTTAGCGTGATGCTGTTGGACTTTACCAATAAATATTTGTGAAAAGGTATTTTATTGCAAATGTCAGGTTGTCAGGTTTGACTGCAGGCTTGGTGCACCGCAGCACCCAAACCCAACTGATCTTTAATAGCCTCCAGTTTACAGTTTTCAGAGAACCTCACCTTGTGCATCTTCATGCTGCTTGTGTGTGTGTGTGTGTGTGTGTGTCTTGAATGTGGCAGCTGAAGTCCTAGGGGAGCTTTGCAGGGGGTTAAGGTAGAGCTCTGTGGCTGTCACCCCACATCTCTTGAGATGACTGTAGTAGTTAGCGGTGGTGGTTGGGCGGGGGGGGCGGGGCTACTTCCTCAACGAAGAGCTCCATGAAACCTGACAGCCAGATGTTAGAGGCCTCGGGCCCCTCGCACCCCCGCTGACACCCCTGTCTTCTGGGCTTCCTCCTCCATTAATTAGAAGAGGCCTGGTTCCCGTCATCGGTGCTGTCCAGTGGCGAAGAGTACTGAAATGTTTTACCTGAGTAGAAGTACTTCTGACTCTTTAAGAATACTCCCAAAAGTAGTATTCTAAAAAGCTACTCTAGTACTATAACTAGTGTAGTTTAAGATTGCATTGATATAATGCGTAATATAATAATGTAATGTTTCATGTTTGGCAGAGGAAAAAAGATAGAATAGATAAAACGATAGCATGAATTTACCACTGGGATGATACATAGAGATAATACATAATACAATATAGAGATAATACATAATACAATATAGAGATAATACAATATAGAGATAATACAAAACACAATATAGAGATAATACAATATAGAGATAATACATAACACAATATAGAGATAACACAATATAGAGATAATACAATATAGAGATAATACAATATAGAGATAATACATAACACAATATAGAGATAATACATAACACAATATAGAGATAATACAATATAGAGATAATACATAATACAATATAGAGATAATACAATATAGAGATAATACATAATACATTATAACAATAAGGCATGAGGCAAATCTCAACCTTGGCTTGTCACAGATCTGGTGGAAATTGATATAAAATGTTTGTTTTTTTTGTTTTCTTTGCTAAAGTTTGATTTACACTACAGTCTGTACTCAACTACCTTGAGGCCAGTGTGAACACCATGGGCTGTTTTTGTTTTTTCAGTTACTAGTCTTCAAACAATAAAGCTTGACAGCAAGCAGCAGACCTTCACCTTTCAGCACAGTGGACAATCCTCCCCCGGTGCACTGATAACACTTATTCTTCCTCGGCAACGCCCTTTAAACATGGCAGCTGTATTTGTGTCAAGGTTTACAAGTCTGGGACAACAACAAAAGTGGATATCTGACCTACTTTTCACCTCATGCAGAAACAGGAGGAAAAAAAAAAAAACCAGGCAAGTGAAAAGGTGTGGGAATGTAAACTCTGCAAAGCCCCAGTAACCTTGAAGAGCTAATGAAAACAGTCCGAGGAGCTGTGGGAGCAAAACGGGAGCACAATCAAATCAGTCGGAATAAGAGAAGACAGGAACGTTTTCATTTTCTCACCCACTCAACAACGCCAGGGTTCCCAGAGCCTCAGGACAAATGAAAGTGCAAGTAATGAGAAAAACAATACGCTTTGTTCAACAGTAGGATTTGATGGGAACGCAAAAGGATCTTCCACCGTTTGTTTTTTAACGATGTTCTTGATTAATTAGCCATTTTCTTTTAACACAGTTTTAACAGCACTTTGTTTTTTTTTTATTGCAGTAGCTTGGAGTGATGCAAACTTTTTAGCTATTTAGCACACGCTCATAGAAGGTTGCGCTATCATCTCCTCGTCAGCCGCATCCCCCGAAGGGTCGGTTGCATTGGAAGTCGTCTCTCCACCGGAGCATCTGCTGCTTCAATTATTCAACCGCCCGAGATGGTTAGGTCTGTTTTCTGGGTTTTTGCACCATCACGACCACATCGCAAACTTGTCAATGGATGCTCCGCGGTGATGCATGTGTAGTGTTACCACGGGGGGGTGTTTCCTCCCGCCATGAGAGGGCCCAGGAAGCAGCTCTGTGCATGGCTACACACACACACACACACACAGAGAGAGAGAGACTATCTGTGTGTGTGTGTTTATTGTTGATGAAGCCCATTAGAGGGATAATGGGAGTTCTTTATGGATTTCACTCTGTTCTCGACTGGTTTCGTTTCCTCATCAGAACAGGAGATGGATGAGGATGTCCGCAAACACCTCGAGCACCGCAAACCTGATTCAATCACTCCGTCTGGCTCGCTCTGCGTTGCGTGGTTTGCATTTGCATCCCCATTTGGTCTCGCGTGAAAGATCTAACTGTCCATTTGCTGACTATTGAAGCCATCTGTCGGCGTTTCTTCCCATAGGCCACGCCCCCCTCCCTCCTCCTCCCCTCCTCCCCTGACGCGTCTCCCTGTTTGCGTTCATTGCCGAGCATGTAAAGCAGTCCAATTAGATGAGGACGGCAGACAGACGAGACAGTAGAGTACACACGTTTGTACACATCGATGGGGTGGTGAAGGGTAGGAGGAGGAGGAGATTTCAGTTGTGCTGCTCACCCATGCATGCACACACACACACACACACACACACACACACCATCTGCAACTCCCGCCAGAGTTTGACTGGTTCAGTTACATTTCAATTTAGTTACTCTGCAAATCTGCTGCGTTCGGATTTGTGTTTGTTCGCTGAGATCAACTCTTCCTGCCGCGGTGAACGAAAACCCCGCTAGAGCAAATAAGAGATGGAGACGGTTTGTTAACGGAGGAGCAGTCGCTTGAAAAAAAAAAAAATGAGTCCACCTCAACCGTACGCCGAGTCATATATTTACTGACTGCTCCTCTCACTTGCCAGATAGTGATGGATAGTTCCCCGGCTGAAAGCAAACACGGTGATTGGTTGTTGCCGGTGGAGGGAAAGTGTGAGTAGACTGATCGCGGTGCTGTTATATACTGAGGAATTGATCAGAACGCCTGAGCGGGGCGGATCCGGCTCAACGTTTTAATGAATAATTTATACCGGGATGATGACTCAGCACCCGGACCAGCTCCCCTGCTGGAAATGAATAAAATCCAATATGGTGTGTGTGTGTTGTGTTTAAGGGTGCGGTGTCAAGAAGGAATGGACAATAATGCTGATTTCTGTGTGAGACGCCTGATACTCGTGCAACTTTGCATGGATATTCTGCAAAATGACTCATCCAGTTGCCTTGGTTGAGGAGGTGCAAGTACAATAGAGTACAATAGAGTCCAACACAGTGAAGAAAAAAACCTCTGTACTCTCAGATGCAAGTATTTCTGACTTTGATGAGAAAGTACACACACTGTAATACAGATTTTTGCAATGTTTGTCTTAAAAAAAGTGAGATTTTTAGATGCATTCATGAACATTCAGACATTCAAAATTGGACTTAACATTGATTCAACACTGTTGATGTAACACTGTTGTTTTCACGTGCCACATCACAGCAAAACGTAGTATTGTGAAGACCTTGAGAGTGCGGGAGGGGACGGGGGAGGTCATCCTAATTCTACCGGGAATCGTATTTTGCAACTTCCCCAGATTGTTCCTCTGCTGCTATCAGTGTTGTGACCGCGGCGTGGGGGGGAGGGGGGGGGAGGGGGGCGTGGCGTTCGGGGAAGAAACTCCTCCATCACTGTTTAATTGTGGCATCCGGATGTTTTTCTTCTCCATTCTACACAAGTGTTATTTATCTCCCCCCCCCGGCTGAGATGCTCAAGGAATGTGAGCGTATCTTGTACTATGCTATGCGGCTGCTGCATCACATCCAGAAACAAATCAACAGCTTACATAACGTCTGCCTGCAGCCGTCGGGCCAGAGAGGGGGTAGAGTTTGTAGTAGCTTAAATATCATTCTGGCTTTTCTGGACCCGCACCAACGCCTGGAAGTATTCCAGGAATAAAATGGACTCTGGCGTCACACACACACACACACACACACACACACACACACACACCACTCACAGACCCAGGATCAGGTCTGAGGAATTGGAGAAGGAAGCTTAAACCATCCAGTAGTCTTCCTTGTTCCTCTTCCTTGTTCCCCCATGCAGGTTTGCTCCAGGTTATTATGAGCCATGAATTATGGAGTTCCCACAATGCACCTCTCTCTCTCTCTCTCTCTCTTTGCTGTGATTCAATCCCAGGAGCTGTTAGTACATTTGCACCAGTCCAGTCCCCTGCTGCAGACCCAGCCTCTAATGGACGTGGGGTGGAAAGCAATAATTCCCCTCTAATGGCCGGGCTTGTAATTTAATGCTAAAATCACTGTGGCGTAAGGGGAGCAGGACGCCCTGGTTCGGTTGACTCCGCCCTCAGGAAGCTGTGATGTAACTCCACAGGGACCTGCAGCGGTTTCATCTGATGTTGATGAAGACGGATCTGATGGGGTTTTTTTGGCGGTTGGGGAAGTGCAACGCCCCTCGGTATCTTCCTCTGAGCTGAGATGAAAGGGAGACGGTTGTGTCCATCCTTCGAACCTCGACCACCGTCTCCGGGTGCAAAAGGTCGAAGGTTAAAGTTAGATCTGACGTTGTTGGAACGCATCAGATCTTTGACCTCGTGTTGTAGAAGTTTATTGAACTTGTTAGAGTTTGATGATGAGGACGGATCGGCGTGTTAAAGTTGTCGTGTTGTTCTTTGCTCTTCGATCTCAGCGCTGATTAATCGAGCTTATGTACGTTTATTGGTCAGCCATGATTTTCAGAGTCCCGTAATACCCCCCCCCCCCCCCCCCCCCCCCCTGTTGAATCAGCCCAGAGGAAGCCAGCAACAGAGCGCTGTTTATTTATAGGGCAGGGAGGTCTTTCCCTTCGCCGGGTGACTCTCAGACTCGACCAACAGCCAAGCAGAGCACAAGCCTCGTAAATGATTTAACGTCTAGGACTATGATTCGCCACATAGATACCAATGCGGCTAGAGTAGTAGTGGAGTAGTGGAGTCATACCCGCGACGGGGAAACCCCCTTCTGGTCGCGGTCATTGGCACAAACGGAGAGGAACCCCGGCTGGATTTTCCATCGCCGCTTCGCCGTTTTCTGGAAGTGCTTTAGTGTTTTTTTTCTTTTAACGATAATGAAGTTGAGTCTGCATTTGTCATTATACGCAATAAATGACCGTCGTCACGTGATCCGTGTACAAATACAACCATGTGTACTCGCGTGTCTCGTCTGTAGTAGTTAGCGTGGATTAGACGAGGGCTGTTTGAACGGCGTGATGAGATCAGGGGAGTTCACGTTTTTTTAAAATTGAGGTTACCACATAGGCAGTCACGCCTAAGAGAGGCTCCCAGCCCCCGGCAACCGTCACCGTGACAACAACACCCACACTGTTTACAATTAGCATTCAGTCAATCACTGGAGTGGTGTGTGTGTGTAGCGGACCACGGACAGACAGACACATGCAAAACGTCTGCTTTATTGCTTTGCCAAGTGTGTGTCACATACAAATAAACACACACACACACACAGACTAATAATCCTGCTTATATACAAACACACACACACACATAAACAAATGTTGCACGGGGACTCCTGCCTATGGGATGTATAACAGATGATATTTGCTGAGGGGTTTGGATAAGAGAGGAGGCAGAAAGATGGATAGGTGGGAAGTGGAACGGAGGCTTTATCGCCTGGTGTGAAAAATGAATGCATCTTTTTTTTTTTTTCCTCCTCTTCTTCTTTCCTTTCTCTCCCTCTCTCTCTCTGCATTTTGCATAAGCTTGTTCCTGGGTGTGGCTAGTCACGCCCAGGCTCGGAGGTCCTTCCTCCAGCAGATGGAAAAAGCCATTCTATTATCACAGCTCCGCCATACCTCCGAGACTCCATCACATCCTCATATCTCCCTCTTCATATGGGCTCACACAACCCTGTGATGTGCTGCTGCCAGGCTCTTTGCATCTTTAAGATCCTCTGTGTGTGTGTGTGTGTGTGTGTGTGTGTGTGTGTGTGTGTGAGAGGTTATCACTCTCGTGCTTATCTGGTCGTTTGCATTATCTGCTGCACAGTGGCTGCATTGTGTTGGGGTTTGCTGATTTTCTGGTTGTGAGATGTTACTGTTATTCTTCTTCCACATGGCCGGGTGCAGCGCGAGGCTGGAGGGAGGAGGAGGCGGGAGGAGGCGGGAGGGAGGGAGGGAGGGAGGGAGGGAGGGAGGGAGGGAGGGAGAGGGAAAGGCCACGCTATTGTCATGGATCAAAGATCAAAGATTGGCTATCCGGCGATGGGGGACGCCGAAAAAAAAAAGAAAACAGGCGCATGAAAATTCAGGGGAAATCCAGCTCTGCCTCGCCGGAGGCTTTGACAATTGTGTGTGTGTGTGTGTGTGTGTGTGTGTGTGTGTGTGTGTGTGTGTGTGTGTTCTGTCTAAATGCCTATCTGAATCTAAGATAGAGCCTCTTCAAATGCTTCACTTGGTTTTATTCTTTTGTCCAAATCCTATTTGCATGGAGTGAATGGTCGATTTCAAGGCTAGCTGGTCAAAAAAAAGCCTCATTCATTCCCATTATAGTTCATTGAGTCTGAGTCGGTGCTAACGCTCCACAAAACAACTAAATCGCTCCTAATGTTGCAACCGAACCCCAAAAAAAACAAAACAAATGAACCTCGTGAGCCAATTTCCCCCAGACCAGCTAGTAAGACTGATCATAATGATGCTGTTGACCCTCGGGCCTGAATCGGTTGCCGATGCAGATCCACCTCCGTGTCAAAGTGTGTATTGATAACGCTGAAAACGGCTGGAGGGCCGGATCTATTTCTATCGATCAACCGTTTGAATAGAGACGTCGTTGCTTCATGTTGTGGGAGAAAACAGGTTGAGGAAGTGACTTTGTTGAGGAACTTGATATCCCTGTCTGATGTTATGGGTTCGGGTCAGCTTGGTCTGAATTTCTTTACTGGCTCCGGTTTGTTATATAATTTTGTAGGACATTTTTTTAAAAACGGGCTAGCATCCTTTGCTTTAAGGTTTTGGGGAGACGCTGTTTCGGTTCAGGTTACAGGTCAAGTCTTTTTATATGCTCCATTAACCTCTCTGCTATTTCAGTCGCAGTTGCTAAACGAAAAAGCCTCTAGCAAACGGGAACAGCATCGTATCTCTGCCCTGTATCTCCTCGTGTCCTTGGCCCGGACTGTCATCTCCGCTCACGTCCTCTTTTCGCGGCCGAGCGAAAGGAACGGGATCGTCTCGTCCTATCGCTTACACAAGAACCACCGAGGGAGCGCCGGGTCACGTGGTGGAGCCCTGTTCCTCGGCGTCAAAGTCTTTCTACCGTCTCCGGTTCACCTCGCCACACTTTTTTGCCGGAGCGATGCCGGACAGAAAAGGGTGCCGCCGATGTTACCTGAGTTATCCCACATGTGACGGTTGCTATTTTTACCCCCCCCGCTACCATCTCAGCGTCCCCGCAACCAGACGAGAACTCTGCTGGAGCAACACCAGACGGGGGAAGATGTGGTGCTGAGTCGGCTTAAGAGCCTCTCGGGGGCTTCTTCCTCTTAAAAGCTTACCGGAGTGAATTGTACATTTTCTCCTTTTCCTCTCTGAATCACCTCTGATCTACATCAAACTAGTCAGACTTTATATGGAGAGAGAGATGGAGGAGGAGGATGATGATGAAAAAGAAAGGGATGGACATATGGAAGACAGAATTGGCTGTAATTAGTAAGAAATCTATTAATAAATACAAAATAAATACATAATACTGCTTAGAAATCCAGAAAAAACACATAAATAAATAACTGAGCATAAATGAATTACTAAATGTGTGGAGATGTTTCTACTCAGCTGTGTGGTTGGACGCCCCTCGCATCCATTTCCCATCAGCACCTTCGAACCTCCTGGTTTAATTGCCGCGCCTGAATGAACATGAAGCAGGAAATAGAGGAAATTAATAAATGAAGAAATCTATTATTTACTATTGATTGACGCGTTGTCTTACTCATTCATTTATTGAATTATGTTCTGTTTTATTTATTGACAGATTTCTCTGCACATCATTTATTTATTTTTATATTTTTTAATTGAGGTATTTATATTGTATTTGTATTTCTGTCCTCCACATGATGGGATCTTACTATTCCAAGAATTGTCTTCGGGTCAGGTTGTTATTGACCAGGGAGGTGTTCGGGGGTCAGTGCCTTGCTCCTGGGCAGTTTTGGCGGCAACTTCTCTTCGCTGCCTCTTGTAAAAAGCAGATGGAGCAACCTGGATTGAAAGCAACCCGGCACAGAAGCGGCAACGCCAGCAGAAGTCAAGCTCCAGGGTAGCAGAGTAAGGGTCTGTCTGACCGGTGCGTTTCCCATCCCTGGCAGCGCACACGCATCAAGCCTCTTACACGGGACCTGAAGCCGTCTAGCCGGGTGCCATAGAGAGATGTGGAGAGACAGGGAGAGAGAGAGAGAGAGAGAGGGGGGAGTCACGGCACTGCACACGGCAATTTAAATTTTAATTGCCTAGATTTATCTTCCCCCGTACAGTGTGACGGGCTGATAACCAGGCCTGATAGCGCACAGAGCCTGTTTGTTAAAGCCTTGGCACCATCCAGATATCTGAGCTGGGAGCCGCGAGGATTTACCGCAACACTTCATAACCTCCGGCGCCGGCTCAGCCACGTCCTGAGCGCCCGGCTATCCCGGCTATCCCGCGAAAGCCGAGCAGATTGGGCTCGATCTCGAAGTCTGTCTGTCTGTCAGGAATATAACAGTGTCCCCGCCCCGGCTGAATCCTGTCACGATTTTTTTTTTTTGGGGTTTTGATCAGTCGTCACTCTCGAGATCAAGATAGCGAGACTGTTTGTTTGTTTGTCTGACAGCTCGTAGGATTTGTGTAATCACGGGAGGCAATTTTGCTCCTGTGTGGTGAGAATCATGTCATGTCTGAAATAGCTGCCTCATTTTCACATCTCCAACTTGTTCGACTTGATTTGATGCTAAAAGTCCCAAGTGCATGCTGGGTCCGCCGGCTTCCTGAAGTAAAGGACGTCAAGCTAATAATTTAGCGGTCGTATGCCTGAGCTGGTTAACGCTACGGCCACTGACTCAGACCCAGTCCATACTTAAGTGCATGGAAGTGCACTTAACACTGCTTGTCACACAGCACAAACTTCATCATTTACTCACCCCCCCCTCCCCCCTTTTCTCCCCCAGCCACTTCCACACTGTCTCTCTCTCTCTCCATCTCATCCGTCCATCTCCCCTTATCATCCTCCAAGTGTCTGCCTCGTTATTTGTCCTCCTCCTCTTCTGTCAGCGTCTTCTCATTCTCCATTCAGGTCATGTTTTGTAATAACTACTTCAAAATAAAAGCGCGCCACCTCCCGACTCTGCCTTTTCTCATCCTGCGCTTCTTTCTAACTGTTATATTCCCAACAGCCTCTGCGTGTTATTTCCAGCCAACTCGCATTAACAAATGCAATGAAAGTGTAATTGAATAATTTCCTTATGGGACACGGCGGCGTGATGTGTAATTTCCCTCCGTTAACCCCGCGCCGCCATGCTGTTTTTGTAATATGCCGGCGCTCAATAGGCACCGTGCCCTGGAGTTGCATCTCAAATTGCACAATATGAAGCAACATACCCAAGCGGGTGATGATGATGAATACGAACAATCATATCCGTTGTTTTTCCCTCCCGTTCCCCCACTTCCTTCCTCCTCTCATGCCAATATCCTAACAATTAAACCTTATGAATGTACTTCATTAACGGCGATAATAAGCACTTAACTATCTGTTATTGGAAGTTAAATGAACCTTGTGCGTGCTCCTAAAAAAGGGAACAAATGCAGCTCTAACGCGTCAATTATCTCCATGTTTTTTTGCCCCCGGGGACCTTCGGCAACAGGAAGGGGAAGCAGCGGAGAGAGAGAGAGAGAGGGAGATTGCGGCGGGTTCGGATGACAGCTGCATGCACACGTCTGGTGATGGAGGGTTCATTAGGATGGTTAATTTGCTGGCGAACAGTGGGACACCCCGTGAGCGATGGCGTCGCGATGAGAGCGCAACGCCGAGCGGAATAACGACGTGCAGGAAAAAAGCTTGTTATCCGACCGCCACCGGATGGATAAGCCTCGTTTGTAATTAGCAGCGCGCCAGAAATTTACAAGACATTTTCAGTGGGGAAAAAAGATGTTTTTGTGAAGGGGCGACTGATGAGGAGTTTTACTCGCAGAGGGGCCGGGGGAAAAAAGGATGGATGGACTTTACGAGGTTAGCATAAATCCACGGACGACATTACGCCCCAGCCATCAAAACACGTTTCCCTGAATGTGTCTCTTTATGGCGCCCGGCGGCTGCTCAGCCTCAGCACCAACATCGCAGAGTAATCATCAGAATTTTTCGCCGTGATCCAGACATTATCCTCCTACTGTTTCTCCCTCTCAACACACACACACACACACACACACACACACACACACTAACACTTAGATTGGTTTATGAAAGGATGGAGGAAACACTCGACGGTCCACCTCCCGCCCGCCGCGTGATGGATGGACAGTATATGTCTAATTATCATTAGACTCCTGGAGAGGGAAGCCTGTTGTGATGGGGGGACACTTATTACTGTAACGCCTTTATCAGCAAACACCCCCCCCCCCCCCCCCCCCCCCCTGCTGTGATGCTAAACCAACAGCAGCGATGACCGTCCAGATTCATGTGTTGCCAGGCTACCGCTGCACTTTCTACTCAACGTTCGGTTTGCTTGCTTGACTTTACTCTCAGTCCTCCTGCGGCGCTCGTCGGTCAGCGGAATGAAGTGTGATGTAAATGTTTGTGTGTGTGTGTGTGTCTTGAGTTTAGTCTCAGTATGGTGGTGTTGTTGTTGTTGTTGTAAGGACAGGCAGCGAACGAGGCCTTCAAAGTCCAAATGAGTATAGGATTTTGCAGCTCTGGACTCTTAGCTTTCGATGTGTCGCTCCCTGTGGGTTGAGTGTCCATACATGACACCAAGGGTCTCATGCAGCAGGGATGGACCACTGGTCTCTAAGACGGGTGTGTTTTTACATAACAATCTTGTATATACTAATGGAAGTGCCATGTGCTCCTAGAGGTGATCTCTTCTGCCTCCTCAGGTTTTCCCTCCATTAACCGTCACCGTGACGACTGTGAACCTCAGCGCTGTGTTCATCCTGCCCACTCAGCTCGGCGGTAGTAGATACTCCTGCCATATCGACCATATCTACCGAGTCATTAAAGGAAGGAGTCCCGGCGAGGGCTGGAGAGTTTGTTTAACTGTGGTGTCTGGCTGGGTGGGAGATGCTGTCCGCGGAGTATTTGCCTTCCTCTTAGTCAGCATGATGACGGCTGTGATAAGACTGAATGGACTGTTTGTCTCTGGTGTTATCACACGGAGACTCATACTCACACACACATGCTAGTGTTTCACAAGTTAATATTTGGGCAGCACGTCCAGGTAAACTGATGATGATGATGACGATGATGATGATGATAATGATAATAATAATGATAATGATAATAATGATAATAATAATATAATGATGAGAATGAGAATGAGAATGAGAATGAGAATAACAATAATAATTCACTATTTTTCGTAACACTTTTTAAAACATGATAGATTTGTCTGTGTTCAAATCTGGTGTTTTTTAATACTATCTAGCACTAATGAACTACAACAACCGTAACTCTTTTCTCCTTTGACTCTCACGGTGTTGGCCAGGCAGTCGGTCCTCCATCGATTTGCTCTGTATCTGTGCTGACACAAACTCAGGGATGTAGTGGAGAGTAAACCCACCTGAACTCAGTTTCACCTTTAACCCACCTAGACTTTCTGTGATGTAAAACCATGTAGAATCAAACAGATCTAAGTTAGAAGACATTAGGGTCTTTGAAGGGGAAATAAAAGACATAAATTGATGCTTTTCTCAAGGTACAATTGATTTTTATTGATATTGGTGATTATATTCTGGAGGTCAAAGTTTACCCACCTTTGTATCTGCTGCTACATCACTGCAAAGCCAGAATGATAGTATAAAAGTCAGCTAATGTTGCAGTAGCAGTACCTCATGGAAGAATATCAGGAATACTGACTGGGCTTGCTAGAAGAAATGTCAATAAATAAAGCCCCCCCCCGCCCCCCCCAACCTGTGGGAAACACCTCACACACATGCAGTATCACACAGAGATGCACAGGAATATGGAAATCCCACCGACTTTGTTGTCAGGATGAGTTGCCGTCGTGTTTTCGCCCCGAGGGTTGAGGAGATAAGATGAGAGAGAGGTGAGTCTTCAGGAGGAGAAGATCTTTGTCTGTTGATCCAGAAGAGCCCGAGTGGAGACGCAGATGATCCCTCTTGTGATTAGCAGAGAGGCTTGATCTGAATGAATCACTGCTAGAGTTCATGTAGCTGTTAGGATGTGTGTGTGTGTGTGTGTGTGTGTGTGTGTGTGTGTGTGTGTGTGTGTGTGTGTGTGTGTGTGTGTGTGTGTGTGTGTTATAACTTTGGTGGCCAACTAGCTCTCAGCAGCTCAGGAACCAAGTGCACCAAGTTCAAGTGTTTTCAGACAGCTGTCAGCTGGTTGCTATATCCGCTGTGAAGATCCAGAAACAACTCAACCTAGCTCCTCCCGGCCCGGTGTTGTTAAAGACTCCCCTGGGTGGTCTCGGATGTGGTCCTGTAAGAGACGTAGTCCCATGTAATACTGGTTAGGGGTGGGCGATATGACTAAAAATCAATATCGTGATTATTTCAAACTTTTACCTCGATTACAATTAATGAACGATTATTTTATTTGTTTTGTTTTATTTTGAAATTTGTTTTATTTTGAAATTGACCGGATGCTCTATGCCGTTCCTGTGTCTGACTTCCTGCCTGGCTTGACACGTTCACCTGTCTGAACACGGCGTTACTGGACGGGGCGGAGGGACGTGACTGAATACCACGTAGTATTTTTTAAGGGGACAGTTCATGAACGCAGTATTGGGGAAAGTATTTGGCCCGTTCATTCACGGGAAAGTGATGTTACGTCTGATGCGCGCGCACACACACACACACACACACACACACACACACTGGTTGCTTTGCTAACTGGCGCTTCTAGACGTTCCTCGTTCTTGTCGCCTAAATAACAATCAAAATGAACGATTTTGAAAATTTGCCACAATTACATAATTAAATCGCGATTACGATTATAAACACGATTATCGCCCAGCCCTAATACTGGTCCCGAGTGTTAAGTCTCATGCTTGTTGTTACTCCGATGGATATGACCGGATGGAAAACAACTTCTCACGTCGTTGTCCTTGCTGTGTGCTCGTTACCGTCACAGTTGGTTTCCCTCCTCATCCCTTCACAGCGCCGTGATGACATCCAGACATTAGCCCGACCGTGTTTGATCTGTCGTGTGTCTGCGCTGATCAAATATTCCATTACTCTGCCCGGCCTTTCTCTGCATGTAATAGACTGGACCGAATCCGTGTCCAAATAATGTTAGATGCCCAACACTCAACACTCCCCCGCTCTCTCTCTCTCTCTCAACACCGTCCAAATAATTACTCCCCCCACCCGCATCTGCTTGCAACAGCGAGCCGTGAGTCCCGGCCGGTCCGGTGACACCTTGTGTGTATACAGGACTGATGGAAATGATTGTTCCAGTCTGGTGTTGTTGCACAAACCGGCCTCCGTCTGCCAGCAACTCCAACAACGACGTTGCGTTGCATCACTTCTCCCTTTTTATCATCGTGTACTGACTTCAAGCCACTTCACTTCCTGTTAGAATAACGTGTGACGGGGAGCCGCTGGAGCTTGAAGTGGCTGAGCTAAGGATGCACAATTAATGGTAGATACTTGTCCATCGTGTTTCCATGTTTGTGTGTCAATAAGGATCATGATGAGGGCAGCGAGACTTTCTGTAGTTGTTGCTACTTTGAGAAATACTGCACTGAAAAGGTGAAAATATATATAAAAGTGTAAAAGTGCAATGAAATAATCTTGTTTCCTTAAACCGAGATGATCATTTCTGCCATAATCATGCAGCCCTGTGTGTGTGTGTGTGTGTGTGTGAGACGAGGCTACATCATAACGTGATACTCCATTGAGCTCAGCAGGGAAATCCTCCCTTCCCCTTGCTGCCTCTGAACAGGGAGGTCAGAGAGGTCAGAGGTCAGCTGCAGTACAGCGTCTTGCTCGAGTCATGCTGCCCCCCCCGCCCCCCCCGCTGCTGCCCACTCACATGCACATTTACAGGATGGTGCATGACATTAAACCTGCCTGCCCTGTTGGTCTCCTGCCTGGGGGGGAGTTGGCTCCTCCCCCTCCTCCCCCTCCTCCCCCTCCTCCTCCCCCTCCTCCTCCTGGCCTCGGAGACGGTGATGTCACACCACAGGCTTGTTAGATTCGTTTGAGAGGGGAGTTCACTCGGCTCCCCCTAGAGACAAGCAGCCTTCTCCCCCATCATCTCCTCCCCCTTTTCTCCTCACCCCTTCCCCTCGGACCCGGTGAACACACCAGGATATTCCCACGCCGCCGCGGTACGGAAGCCGGTCGGAGAAGTCCTTAAGCCGGAGAGAGATTGCAAGCCGGAATAACAAATGTTCCCCCCAAAAAAAACGGGCTCAAGGGCGTCGGTCACGATGGCTGATCGCGTGATTAATGGCCGTCCTTGAGGAGACGTTGTTTGTGGCGTGGTTTAACCGTCTCACCCCGCATTAGTTTGGGTTCGGTGTTAATTAATTACAGATAGATTGATTGCGGTTAAGCGGATTGCCTCACCTCGCCTCGCTCCCAGCTTATGGGATCGCTAACAGCTTTATCAGCGCCGCTTAGGATCGTAAACGTCTGTATGGCGTTTGAGTGTCTGTTGGCAATTTGACTCGGTCTGCCGGGATTGTTTACGTTGTAGGATGCACTTTTATCCTTGGGGCCATTTTTTTTTTTTTTTTTTTTTCCATCTGTCTCCTGTGATTTTATTTCAGAGCAGATTTGTGATTCATGCCTGGACCCTTCCTCCCCCAGGCAGGCTGAGATGATGATGATGATGATGATGATGATATCGTTGTTCTTTCACCGTAGGAACCTGAAACCTTTTTGGGTACTTTTTTGGAGCAGGAACCTTTTTAGTTCCCCAAAAGAGTTGGAAGTCCACACTCAATTAGGAAAGCGGCGTTTTTGGGTCTAACGTTTTTCGAAAAGCTCGCCGTCCACACTAGACCATCAAAAACGGATACCTCCTCCTTCCATGGGCATGTGCAGACCACTCTGAGTGGCTGGATCAAGTGACAATCAAGCAGTGAAACGTTAGAGAAACGTCTCCATTTTCGAAAGTCTCTGTTTTTGCCGTCCACACTACAACGCGGGACCGCCGTTTTTCAAATTCATCCACTTCAGAGAGCGTTTTCGGGAAAGCCCGGAAAGAGATAAGTATGCGTTTTCAAATTTAAACGGCTCAGTGTGGACGTAGCCTCAGGTACGCGATGACCCCCAACAACAACAGCAAACATGGGGGAAGTTCAAGCAGATCTGGTGTTGATCTTGTTGTTCGTTGAGGTACGAAATGAGTTTGCTACCGGTGTTGAACAAGCACGTCGCTTGCGGACTTGCGGACTTTCGCGTAGCTTGTATTGACCAATCGGCGTTGTTCAGTACTGCAACTCCGCCCCGATGTTTCCTGGTCCCCCAAAAAAGTACTACCTCACTTGGAGGAACTCGCAGGAACTCTTTTCTCGGGTCCAGGAACTATCCAAGAGAAAAACCTCCCTCGGTGGGAAAGGTTGAGTACCATTGATACTAACACCCTGGACTACATCACCCATTGATGCAGGTAACATGAACTACATCCAACAGCAGTACATTCCTCAGGATCATCATCATCATCACTCCTCCAGTTGATTCGGCTGTAATCTGCTTTAAAGCAACCGCTCTCCCTGCCGTCTTAGGTCACCCCACTCTCCTCCTCCCACATCCATCTGAAGCTCGCTCTCTCTCAACTCTGTTATTTTAGCGGCTTAGTGGAAGCCCCTCCCCTCCAACCCACTCTGGGTTTTTTTCGCCATCTGCTTTGAAATTAATGGGCAACGTTGGAAAGTAGGCTAAATCCAGAGTGACAGCTTTTTCTCTCCCTCCTATTTTTAAAGAGCTGCTGCAGGCAGTGTCCAACTGTGTGGGAGATGGAGGAGGAAGACCCCGGCGTATCGGGCTCGCTATCCCTCGACTCCCTCTCAACGTTTTCTCACCTCCGCCCCCCCGGGATACTTCAGAAACTACACCCCCGTAGCATCGCGTTATCGGGCCACGCTGCTTTTCACCGCTCTCTCGTGTTCACGGCTGAATTAAACCCATGACTTGTGTGTGTGTTTTTTATCCGTGGTACTGAACCAGCATCTTGAGAAGTAAATGTTAAATGTTTTATCGTGTTGCATGTGGAGCGCTCCCCCCCCCGGGCGACTCGACACATATTTGGAATTTGTAAATACGCGCTACACGCTTCAGGCTTGTCTTTGAGGTGAAAAACAAGGACGCCCGAGTCCTGGGTGCCTTTCCACCGCCGGCGTGTTTTTTTCCGCGGGTAAAAGCCTCCAATTTACAGGACAAGCTGAGCGTCACACATCTGAAGGATATGTGCAGCTACGCACACTCACACTCACACACACACACACACACACACTTTCCACGCTCGAGGCTCGGGGCTCTGATCTTCCCGAGGCTTCCTCCTGTGGCCTGTGTGCCAGACTGTCTGGAGAGCTGTGGAGGGCTTGGCGGATGAAAAAGCCAGTAACGTCTGCTGCTCTCTGTGGCACAGCGACCGGCTCGGCCCACTTCCTTTCCCTTTTCTGCTCTCCATCCCCCCCTCCTCCTCCCTCGCTCCAGCTTCCACCCCCTCCTCTTGTGGAGGATTACTGGGAGAAACTGGACTTTGATCCTACCTTGCTCTCCTCCGCCGCTGTATCCCTCTGACAAGCCTCTCTCTATCTGCCTCTCTCTATCTGCCTCTCTCTCTCTCTCTCTCCCCCCATCTGCTCTCTTGTTTCTCTATTTGGGAAATAAGAGTTGAGCCTCTCGCTATTTGATGTGCCAGCTTCAGCCCCCTGGTCTACGGGGGAGAAAGGGGGTGGGGGGGGTGACAGCTGTGTCAGAAGATATATGAGAAGTTGATTCAATTTTTTTAGCTCGGAAGTGGTGCAGAGAAGATCAGAGGGAACTGTGGGTAATTTATGACTGTTTCGTCAGATAATGGAGAAGGAATGTTGTGACTGGATAACTGGATGAGAAAACGTGAGGTGTCCGTAACCCCCATGTGACTTCTCCCCTGGCATCGCTCCATAATTGCACACACAAACACATTCACACATTATCTCTCTCTCTCTTTCTCTCTCTCTCTCTCTCTCTCTCTCTCTCTCTCTCTCTCCACTATGACAATGCTTTTAGCTCAACGGTGATTAATTGCGAGCGACAGTGCCAAAAAGCTTTCCGATGTGATTTGCAGGGGAAGTGTACAGGAAGTGTGCATGTTGTTGACTGTGTCTAAGGAAGGTGACATGGGCCAAAAAAAAACAAATGTGATGAAATGTGACAGAAGATGCTGTCCGCTGACCTTTAGCTGCCCTGCCAAAGTGTAAATGCAGTTGCTTCATTAGAGTCAATTTTGGGGATGAAAAACAGCTCTGCAAAGACCAGCCACCTCTGACTCATCGGTGATGACAGGTTACGTTATGTTTGGGTCTTCAAATAACCAGCTCACATATACCACTGCTTAATTGCTCTCTTGGATGGTAGAATATCGACAGGATAAGATAGACTTCACTGAAGGAAATTTACGTCATCACAGTAGCAAAAGTTAAACTTAAAAATATCCTTAAATATCCTCAAAATATCCTTAAAAATATCTTTACAATATCCTTAAAAATATCCTTAAAAATATCCTTAAATATCCTTAAAATATCCTTAAAATATCCTTAAAGATATCCTTAAAATATCCTTAAAAATATCCTTAAATATCCTTAAAATATACTATATAAACCAATGAAACCTAGTGTCTCTAAGATGCTTCTCCATGATGGCTGAAATAAAACCTGCAGCAGGATGGCGATCGACAGACTTGCACACTTGGAGACACGATAGTTGAGTGTTCTGTTTTTGTGCAGAAAGAGCGAACGTAGGTTGTCTGCGTTGTCTGGCCGGCATCACGCGGCATCATACCGTATGACACGTTACCAAAGCTGCATCGCCATGGTTTCATATCGCCCCCTCTCCGTCTGAGTGGCCTTTGAAAAGCCGCCGCCGCTCTCAACGCTGTCCTGCACATCACCGAGCAGATGCAAATCGCGCCTCGCTACAACCATCCGTCCAATCACTTAATCTCTAAATTGGCTGTTAGCTATTGTGCGTCGCGGCGAAAGCTGTGTGATGATTGAATGATTGTTTACCCAAGCTGTGCTGATGATGATTAAAGCGGGGGCCGACGTTGGCCCCGGAGCCGGCTGATAATTAACAGGCTGTTCTCCATGTTAATAGCATTAGTCACCGCGGAGATAACCGAGCCCCCCGAACCCCCCCACCCATGTGTGTACCTGGTGGCCTACCTGAACCCAGACTGGGTAAACACGGTACACTAACAACACTTTCAATTTGCTGCCTTTCTGCTGCTCGTCATAACAATTGCTTGAGGCATTTTCGAGGAGTTAGCTATCGACTCTCATCCTCCTGAGGCTCTTCTCTACTCCACTTCCTGTTTGAGATCGAGGGTGAATGTCATTGTGCATGCATCGTGAGATCGAGGCAGCGGCGCGACAGTGCAGTCACTCCGCTCTAATGTGACCAATACAGCACAATTACAGTACTTTCAATCCACTCGACAACGCCGGTCACAGGAGGCGCCAATTTGTCCGTCAAGTTTTGATAAGACCGCCACCGACAAGTACGTCGTATTCTCATATCGGTACTTCAAAGTGACACTCGGGTCGCTCCCCCGATCGCAGGGCTGGCTTAATATCGATCCTGCGTCTCCAGACTTGAAACACCTGCTGGTTTCTTTTTGTGCCATTCTAGTTTTGTTTGGATGTCCTCACCTCTCCTGACATTTTTTTCAAATGAACAGTGATTGCGCTGCGTGTTGCGCCTCACCTCGCTTACCAACCAGTTGTCTGGTGACAATACCTGTCAATACCTGAATCTCCTTCAAAAGTGAAATGTATTTGAACTTGACAGGATTAAGCACTCCCAATGGGGGTTATTATTATTTAGCTGCAGTGTGTATGTGTGTGTATATCAGAATAAAGCTGCAGATTACAATAAATATACAGGTATATACTGGTGCCGAAACATATTGACAACAGTACTTAACATTGTACATGGTGGAAAGTCAGCAGGACCTCACATAGCGTGCAAAGGAACGGTGCAAGACAGTCCTGTAAGTGTGGTGTACGGTGTGTTTGCAGTAGTGGCGTTCAATGCATCATCGTCATCATCACAGAGGACACGGGTGACATGTAACTAACTTGTGTTATATGTATTAAAAGCTATGCATCGTTTCACCCCAGTCACAGGAGAGGCAATGTTTGTTTGTTTTCCTGGGTAAGAATTGAAGGTATGCATCTCATACGGGATCTAAATCACCACCGGGAGATATAGGTAGTGAGGGGAAAAGATAGATAGCTGGTTTTCTTCTCCTCAGTCTGGCGTCGTAAATTACCTGGCCATTGATCCGTGGGTGTCTGGGCTTCTTGTTGGACCTTCGCCAAACATTCATCAAGGCTTGAATCTGCAGCTAAGCCTGGCTAGAGACGCCTCCGACGTACACTCCTCTCCTGAGTCTACACAGCACGGCCTGTTGCTTAGATACAACACAGATTTGTGTTTATGTCCAGAGTGAATTGAGGTGGAGGACCTGGAGCACCGAGGAACCAGGACGTGTTAGCATGTAGGTGATCATAGATGATGAATCGTGACCATAAAACATTTGATTCTAAGCAAAAAAAAGATTGGAAAACGGAAGAAAAGGCAAAAGTACAAGACTGTGTACATCATTATTTTATGAAGTGAAGGAACTACTCATCCCATAAACCACTGAGAATGATACTTTTCCAACAACTTCCAAACTAACGATAGTTTAGCGCGCTTCTTCTTGAATGTAACATTTGTCAATAGTATAGTGTTGATATTGTTGTGTGAGCGTATATATCGTGTTTCATATAGTATAGTGTAAAGTGTCAACATGGTACAGTGATTCGTTCCAGCTGCATAGGATAAGCAGCTAGCTAGGTTACGCTAGTAGCTAACGTTAACGTTAGCGGTAAACATTTCCATGGTAACAGCGAGCTCCACCAATCAGAGACGTCGCTGTTACAGGAGCATTCACTATCGTTTCACAACCTACTAGCTTGTGGTGAGGCTACATTGGATGGTTACGACATTATGGCTAATAATCAAAATCCCTATGCAGAATATGAATGGGATTTTCACTTCCGGAACGTCACTGTTGAGATCTATAACTAGGACGTAGATCTGCAGTGTCTCTGATGTCCAGGACCAGGCTAACTCCTCAGGTCCATTAGCTAGCAGGGAGGGAACACATGAGTGACCGGGGCATTGAAGCAGATGATGATGATGATATTCATGATGAGTCTTTGACAACGCTAGTGGCAAAAAGTAGAAACGTTGCGTGTTATTTCCACCAGAGGATGCATTATGAATTATTACTGGAACCACAGAGAGGCGGAAGGTTGGCGGAAATTGGAAAAATCAGGTCAGGTGGAAGTAAGGTGATAACGGCGAATGCTTTTTGTTTGCTTTGTCCTTCAACTGGCCGGTGTTTTCTCTCTCAACACGCTCGCTCACACATCCACCAAGGTACACACCGACACACCGGTACAGCAAACAACCCGGAAAAACGGTCGATTCAGAGGTCAAGCTGTTGATTGACGGCAGCGGCGGTGATGACAGGACATGACATCACAACGAAGTCATGCGGACGTCTTGTTTTTCGGGGTCGTAAAATATGTTTGGTATTGATCGCGAGACGTGGACTTTGTGAGATAAAAGCATCAAGCTGTCCCGGCTTCAACTTGGAAAAAAAACGAACCCCCTTCCCTTCTCTCGCTCTCTCCCTCCATTATCCATGAGAGCACATCCTTTGTTCCTCGCTGTGGTTTGTTCCGCTTCGGTAGCGAGAGGACAGAACAGGACCTTGAAGACATATCACTCCTCTCTCTTTTCTCTCCATTCTGCTCACACTCTGTCACACAAAAGCCTTTTCTTCACCCTAGTGAGGAGTCTTCTCCTTTCGGTTGGCTTTGAGTTTGCAGCTTCTCTCCTCGCAGGACCGACCTATTACATCTCCATGTGTCGCTGTGTTACTGATGTTAGTCCAGCTAAATGCTAATGCTAATGCCGGTCTGGCCCTGTGCAGTTGTAGTATGTGCTAGTGCTTTTATGGGTCGTCAGAGCAAAGGTGAAGGTGCACTTGATTCAGTTACAATGCTGGAGTCATTGTAATGGAGATTAACCTCACTAACAACTCGTGAGGTTAAATAGTTATAGCACCAAACCCGTCTAGGCTACCAGGATCAGATCTGATTGTGTTGTTATACATTATTCATACGGCGTCTGCCTGTCCAATTAGAAGGAGCAGGCCCTTTCTCTTAACTGAGTTTAACATCTGGGCGACCCGGAAATGGGTCTGGCAGTGAGGGGAGGCAGGGTGGAGGACCCCCAGCCTCCCTTAATCCCCCCCGGGCCCCTCCCTCCCTCCCTCCCTCCCTCCCAATCATTCACCAACCTATCTGTCTCGGCCCACCAGCCCATACTGGTACAGAGGGGTGTGTATGGGCCCGCGCTGCAAAAAAGATTATTTTTTGCATGTTTTTTTTATCTTTTAGATGTAATTCATCTTCGTTTTCAGTTGAGTTTGATTTAATAGTCGTCAATTAAATCATTTAATCAATTAAATCAGTCAAGAGTTTCACAGATTTGACAAATTGTGACATTATTTTGAAATGAGGCAACGAAGATCGCTCCATTGAAATGGGGCGGCAGACCTGAGCCTCTGCTGCAAAAAAAAAAAAAAAGTCAGTGGCAATGAAATATAAAGCGAGGACTCGAGAGTCAATGACGCATTTTGACTGCCAGCCATGCTCGAGTGCAGCGGGCCGAATAAGCTGGAAAGGCAGAGTCACATAGCTGAGCGTCACAGAGCAGCACTAGAAACCCTCGTGCAGGAAGAGGAAAGAGGAAATAGATGGATCACATTTGAACTGAGCTACTAGACTAGGCTGTCAGGTGTTTCTTAGCATGTTGGTTCAAAAGGTTATCTGTATGACGATAACACCACATGAGAAGTATCCAGAGATCGGTGTTGTTTCCCCTTGTTTTCATCTCAGAGGTCAGAATGCATTTAGCTGTAAAAATGGAGGACAGATGCCTACAGATCCTCCTGGCCTGGTTCATCTTTATCAACCTCACCGCTCTGCAGTCGTGGAAACTCTGGAAGGACATTCAGTTTGAACAAAAATAGGATTTTGAGCCTGAATAAAAGATGACATGACATGTTGAGATGGAGCGGAAAGGCTGATGAGGGAAAGGCTTTCGGGAAAGGAAAAGGTTGAGTGCTGATTACACACACAGGCATACGAATATCTTCCCCTTAACCAGAAAGCAATCAACACCCCCACCTCTGGGATCATTAACCACGCCAAGAGGGCTCACGGGATCCATCATCATCACCAGTATACCTGGCATCTCCACCCTTGTACGTGTGTGTGTGTGTGTGTGTGTGTGTGTGTGTGTGTGTGTGTGTGTGTGTGTGTGTGTGTGTGTGTGTGTGTGTGTGTGTGTGTGTGCGCGTGTTCAGCCAGACGTTTGTTGTGGTCACGCGGGCCTCTCACCTGCTGAGAGGCCGACTTCCTGTTATTCCAAAGGTGTTGGGATGATTCACCTCCCCAGGCACCGCATCGGGATGTGTGAGTGAGTGTGAGTGAGTGAGAGACACAGAGAGAGAGAGAGAGAGAGAGAGAGAGAGAGAGAGAGATGAATGGCTGTCTCAGTCTCCCAGACAGACTCTCTCAGTGACTGTCTGTCTGAGCATCTGATCACCCCCTGACTCACAGATCCTCAGTCTGCTTGTTAAACCCATCGTTCTCCTCCTCTCCTCCCCCCTCTCCTCCCCCTCCTCCCCTCCTCTCTCCTCCCCCCTTGGGCGTTGTTCTCTCTCTCGGCTTTCCCCCTCGTCAATTTCCCCTCTTCTCTGACACCAAACAGCTCCAGTTTTGGCAAAACAACCCTCTTCCTCCTCCCTCCTCCCTCCTCCCTCCTCCTCCTCTCCCCCCCCATCCCCCACACCCCCATCCCTTTAATTCGTTGTTGTTCGGCTCTATTTTGTCTCCCCTCAGATATGAGCATGTAGGCGGCTTGTGCAGATAAGGGCCCGCCCTCCCAGAGGAGCGCCGCATTATTCTGTGTGTGATGTGGCGTAGTGATACGGTAGAGGAGGCTGTCAGGTGATGTGACGGGTCTTTGTTACCTGACTGTTTCCTCTCTGCAGCTCTTCCTTCCTTCCCTCTCTCTCTTTTTCCCCCTCCCTCTCTCTCTCTCTTCTTCCTTCTCCCCAAGTCTTCCTCGCCTCCTTCCTGGAGGTGTCTGCTGTTAACTCGACCCGCCACCCCGTTGAAACGTCGACTGCTTCACTCCAGCTGAGACCCCCTACAGGCAACCTCTCTTTATCTTCCCTGTCTCCCTCGTCTCCCCCCCTTCTCCCTCACCCTCTCTTTTTCTCCCTCTCCACCCTAAAGGGATCTTTTCATGATTTGTAAAAAAAAACCTGATGTTGTGCACATATTTACAGTGTGTGTGTGTGTGTGTGTGTGAGTGAGTGAGTACTGCACCTTCAAGCAGAAATAACAACTCTTACTTCCTGGGTTGAAAGGGGGATGGCGAGAGGAGCAGGACGACTCCAGGAGCTGATGAAAGTGTTAACTGAGCCGTGATTAGTGGGCTGACAGGACGGTCGCTTCAAATGGCAAAGAGGCAGTGGAGAACACACACACACACACACACACACACGCACACGCACACACACGCACACTGTTGTACAAAGAGATAAGCCGCTTTGGCTGTGTGTTGTGTTTATGGTCAGTGGGTTTCCCAGAGATCAGGCTGAATCTTTAACCCCGGTGCAGTGACATCGAAGGACATAGTGACCTGGTGGGACAGACGCCTCTTTCCATCTGTCTGGACACACTGCAGCTGTAACCCCTAACTGAACCTCGGCTCTAACCCTGCAGCGCTGGATTCAGTATGACAACATTCTCAAACATAAAGATCTGATGTTTTGTCGGGACACCGTAGTGTGTGTGTGTGTGTGTGTGTGTGTGTGTGTGTGTGTGTGTGTGAGTGTGATGCATTCAGAGCACTGTGAAAAACACAGGAATATGTCAGACCACAGTGAGGTAATCCCAGCTGGACGGCAGGGAGGGCAGGTCTGTTTATTCCCAGGTGCGCTCACTCTCCAGGAGAAATGGTGTGGGTTTTTTTTTTTTTTTTTTCATCACGATCATAACAGTTCTCCCTCCCGGCCCACCTCCCCCAACTCACCCACCTCCCCCCCCCCTCCCGGCTCTCTTATCTCCCAACATACATTAGAATGTCAGACGCATCCTCGCCCTCCTGATCCATATCTGCCGAGCCCCTCCTCGCTCTCCAAAACCTCTCCAGCAAATGTTACCTTTTCATATTTCTGAGGAAAATAAGCTTCTTTTTTTTTCTTCTCCCCCTCTTCCTCCCGCTTGCACGTGAGGATCTGCAGACGTGATAACCTTAGCCGATGAACTGCAAATGTCACTTCGGCGAAAAACCAGCCAATCGCGTTCGCTGCTCCTCGCCGGGGCCCCGGTCGGTGCAAGCTCTCTCATGGGGGTGGGGGGGGGTGGGGGGGTTCACCGGCATGACACCGGTGCTGAATGAGAATGAGTCAGCAAAGGCTCTCAGGTGTGGCTGGCAGAAATACCACGGAAATACCAGGAAGTGAGATGAAGCCGTGCTTGCAGAGGATAAACTGCTCGTGTTTCAGAAAAGTCGGCGTTGAGGCTCCTGGCAGCGAGGTGTTTATTCGAGGCGTGACATTCAATTAGAGCGGCGGGCTGAGTGATGTCTCGCAAACCGGCCGCTAGTGAAACCGGGGAAACAACCGCGGCCGGTAAAGGTTAGATGAGAACGTTGCGCAGTCGGTACACTCTGCAGCACATCATCACCGCGCCTGAACGTCCACCGCTGCTGCGTTTCGCTGCCCCCGGAGGCATGGCCGGCATTAAGCAGGAAGTCGATTCTCACTCGCGAGGCTATTTTCTTTACAATTTTTTTGTTTGTGCAACGGCCGTTTGTCATCAAGCCTTTGCACTTTAACAAAGCGCACCTCACTTAACTCCATGCATGGTGTCGATCCTGTTTCCATGGCCACCGATGCGTACTGCTCACACGAGGAGTAATGGAAGAGGCATTTCTGAGCAGAGATCTAAGTCTTCTTCACATATGGGGGAGATGATGGGAGGTGGCAGTTTCTGGTTTGTTCCTCACCCATAAATGATGTTTTTCTTATTGAAAACGTGGAAAAATGTTGGTCTATACTGTTCTGGTGATTGAGACAATTAAGACAATCTGGGAGCGGAGGATGTATTTATGGCTGGTTCAGGATCAATATCACATCAACTCCACCATTACCCCGTATGGGCGAGCGGAGCCGCTAGTTTGACACCGTCGGTACTCTGATATACTCGTCGGCTAGCAGACCTGGGACAAAATACTGCAGACACCTTTTATTTGTCACATAGGGAAATGAGTGGCAAAAAGTTAAGAATGAAGACTAAAAGAGTTAAATATTGACTACACTTTTCAGTGACTGATCACCAACCTGACGCCCCATCTGAGTTGTTAACCCCACCCATCTGGTACTCAGCACAGGTTAAAACAAACACTGGAAATGACTTGCAAATAGAGCTTGGCCCAGGACTGTCTGCTGCTCCTCTTACCTTCGTATCTGACTTCACATCAGCCTTCAAAACCTATTTTAAGCATTTACTGGATTTCATCGAAGGGTAGCGCTTGGATGTCTTGCTCAAGGACACGTTATTATTATTATTAAACCTTTATTTTAACTCGTTGGTCACTGAGGTTTCCCTCATTTACAGGGACGACGAGTTTACAAGCAACAACAGAGCATGAAAAACAATTTAAAAAACAATAAATACATGAATACAATTACATTAAAAACAATCACAGGGCGATTTGCAAAAGTCTGACACCATACATTTAAAAACAGCAAGAGGGGGGATGTTCTCCAGCCTCAACGCGTATTGGAGTGTGTTCCATGAGTTTGGAGCATCAAAAGAAAAGGCTGATTTACCGTGCTCTGAATGTACAAATGGGACCTTAAGAACCATCAGACCACTGGTTCCAGATGAGTAACATCCGGTGCGCTCTTCAAGTAGGGATGAAATGTATGGGGGCTGCTTACCAGTAAGGGCCTTGAAAATAAACATAAACCAGTGCTTCATGCGTCTGTCAGAAAGGGAGGACCAACCAACTTTTTCATAAAGAATGCAATGATGAGTGTCATACCTATCTCCGGTAATAAATCTAAGAGCAGAGTGATAAATGGAGTCCAGAGGTTTGAGGGTTGATGTTGATGTTGCTCTATAAATGATCACCATCAATGGTCACCATAATCCAAAACTGATAAAAAGACTGACTCGACAATTCTCTTCCTGCTGATCAATGGGAAGAATGATCTGTTCCGGTTGAGGGACACTTTTATTGTTATGAGAATCAAGCATGTGACCTTTTTAGTTGCGGGGTGGTCTCTCTGACTAGCTAGGCCAGCCTGACCTCAATGCAGGTCTTAGCCGGTGGGTCTCATCTGGGTTAGGAGACAGGATCTTTGTGCAGCTCGCTTCCCTTATCTGGACCAGAGAGACAGCCATCACCCTGCTCTCCTTCTGGGCCTTTATAACCCCACTGACACCAGGAAGAAGGAAACGCAGAGCCTGCCAGTCAGCAGCCAGGAAGTTAAATATTTGCTAAAATGTTGTGACATCGATAAGGGATATTAAACAGACAACAGGGAAATAACTGTAGATGTTTAACCACATGGGTGAGATGTCAGCCCGTCTCTGTGAGTTTGTTTACAAGATGTTGATGTTTATATCCTGTTTTGTCTTTCCACTTTTCCAGTTTCTGTGCCTGAAGAACATCCGGACGTTTCTCAAGGTGTGCCACGACAAGTTCGGCCTGCGCAACAGTGAGCTGTTTGACCCCTTCGACCTCTTCGATGTCAGAGACTTCGGCAAGGTGAGTCATATAACCGTTAAGACACCGGGGCCCGTGACCCGGCGCCCTATCTATCAGCTTTTGCACGTGAGCAGATGTTGTGATTGGCTCAAAAATGCGTCTTCCCCCCCGTGGGCTATATTCTCACAACGAGACGGCGCTTGGAAAGAAATGATGCTTCGTATGTGATATGTCAACTGACAACCGTTGTGGAAACTGTGAAGAAGCCGTCTTGTATTTTTCTATGTGAAAAATACTCGGGTGCTCGGGTGAAACGGGGTGAAACGGAGTTCAAAGTGAAATCTGTCCGTTGCATTTACCTTCATTATGAATGTGAGCGCCCAGATGAGCATGTGGTGCAGCGCTCGTGTCACTGAGTTGCCTAGAAAATGAGTCCCACTCCGCTTTATGGCACGCGCGTGTGTTGAAAAATGCATGTGTGTTGGCTGGAGCGTAAAGATGGCTGACTCATTCACACATCTAATAACCCGATAGGGAGCGGCTTTATGATGTCCAGGTGGATTTTTTTTAGATGCGTTAAATGGGGGAATCGAAGTCGCGGGATTGGTTGGATTTGAGCTGCTGCAAAACACTGCAGGAAACGGGGCCACACTGATGCAGCATTGTTCACAAACCTTTTTTTTTTTTCCCCTGAGGCTTCTGGGGGATGGGGGATGGGCCGGTGGGGGTGCAGGAATTGGCTGGTAATCCATCGCTAGCGTACCCTACCACGGTTCCTCTCACCGCCCTGTAGCCGCCGCTCTTGACCTCTTGCGACCCAGAAGTGTTGGAGTGTGTGGGTGATCCAGGAACTACCGAAAGTACATTCAATCTCTCGCCTGTTTCTAATCCTGCACTGTAATGCAAAGCTGGTCCTGGTGTGTGTGTGTGTGTGTGTGCGTGTGTGTGTGTGTGTGTGTGTGGCCTTTAGTGTCTTGCTAGGCTAACGGGCTACCACAACAAACATGATGCCATATTAAAGCGGCGCTGCCAGCCGATGGCGTCGTGCCAGTATTGCTGCGGTCCATCATTAATAGTTTTTGGAGGTGGGGAACGAGTACTCCAGTACTGGGAATTACCCCGCAGAGAACTTCAGCTCTTCAGAAGACGGATTACGCGTTAATAGGATTGGTATTTGTGGAAAAGATACCTGTTAATTCATCCAGCGTGTAGCCGATATCTGGTCTCATCTAACACTTCCAGTCCAGTGCGTCGCCGGGCTGCGGAATAAAGGGATGAAGAGGAAAGAAAAGACGATGATGAGAGAGAGAAAAAAGGGAGACAAGGACCGACTTGGCATTTCGTAGATAAACCGCAGGACGACGTCTGAGAGTCAATGAGCCGGCAGTGAATGATATTAAAATCTGACAGCGGTCGGGATCAATCACCGAGACCCTCCACATGTCAATTTGGAAATTGCCTCCGCACGGTCTCGGAGGTGGCCGGCTCGTCTCGCCATTGATTTTCCATTAAGGCCAAACATCACATTATAATATATCGAGCCGAGCGGATCCGCGTTTAAAGAGCGAGCGTGCCCCACAAACAAAGATTAAAGAGGCCGTTCCTCTCGCTCGTCCTGCAGCTCCTCTCCTTCCTCTTTTGTCTCCTTGACACAAAAGCCTCTCTGAGTACACATCCTTTACCAAACAATGGGAGGTCTAACTTCCGCCGTGTGTTTCATCGCGCGGTATCACTCTTTTCATATCGTTCTTCAATCGCTCCTTTGTTTTCACGTTGCACAAAGAAAACGGGAACATTTTCACTTGGCAGATGTAGTTAGACGCTTCAGTTTTGCTGGGAAGAGAAAAGGTCTTGTGGCTTGTGTAACTTTTGACAAAAGGAATTCTCTTAGACAGAGAGGAACGTCTCAAACCGTCATAGTACTTTTGTATATTCAGTTTCTTATCATCTTCAAGGCATTTATAATGGTTTTTCATTCCCCAAATTCAAACCGATGTTATGAAAAGGTGCAACAACTACTCTAATGCTAAAACGGGTTTCTATTACAATCTGTATGTTTTGTGGAAGCATATTGCACATCTATATCTATATATCTATATCTATATCTATATCTATATTATCTATAGCTGTGCAGAGCCTTTCTGTGTTTTCCATGCTGCAGATCTCAGTACTTTGCCACTCTGTGCAGAATATTATGGCCATGAAAACAACATTCCCATGCTAGTGTATCTGTTGTGTTTTAGTTTAGACTAGTCTGGTATAAACTCCTACTTCCATCTTTAAGGCAGAGCAGCCGACTCGACTGAACCGTGTACTCCTAACCCGAATGAGTATAATTTTTCAGCAGTTTATTCTTCTAAATGATGATCGTGCAATTTCATTGTATTGTTGTATTGCTCTGTTTATACTTGTATTACCCATTTCTGCCAGGACGCCGTAACCGGCCACTCCGATGTCAGTGTTTGCTTCCATTGTAATCCGATGAGCCCGAGCCTGTCAGGACACAATCTGGTCACACTGAACACATCAGCCATGTAGAGGTGGAGTAGCAGAGCAATACAACATGATATGGATGCTGACATGACGATGACCATGTCTCAGTCAGCTGAGGAAGATGATCCGGTGGTGTGCTTACTCTGCATGCCACCAACCAGTGAGGGGAATTGCCAATTTCCAATGATTGTTTTTAACCTGCCACCGGTCACGAGTGTTGGTATTGACCAACTGTTTATAATTCTAAAGAAGAAGAAGAAGAAGAAGAGTAGAAGAAGGTGGAACCCTCTCAGTATGCCGTCGGCGGCTCTCTCCTTATGAAAACAGTTTGTGTTTGTACAGGTCGGGCCTTCCATTTTTAATCTCTTCTGGAATTGAAACAGAGGTGGGTGTGGGGAGGAAGAGGAAGAGGAAGGGGGGAGGTTTGATAGCGGCTGCATCTATAAACATTAATCGGCTGCTGTACCTCCACGCTGGCTGTCAGGAGGTCCAGAGTTCATCTCCCCTCGGCCCCCGGTCGCCATTTCTCCCTCTAATGATGCCTTCTCCTGGGTCACGAGCGGATGGAGATTGGGCC
Organism: Hoplostethus mediterraneus; assembly: GCA_034670385.1. Taxonomy (NCBI): domain Eukaryota; kingdom Metazoa; phylum Chordata; class Actinopteri; order Trachichthyiformes; family Trachichthyidae; genus Hoplostethus; species Hoplostethus mediterraneus. Next base: position 1,204,579 of record JAXDDW010000043.1, on the reverse strand, counting down.
AACCGGGCTCGGTGCTGGGGGGGGAAAAGGTAATTGCCCCTTCAGACCCCCGGTGCAGAAACAGATGGAGCTCCTGCCTCGCTTATTTTCCTCAGCTGATTTTTATTCTCACCTCAATTGAACCAACACACACCCAACCTCCCATCCATCCTTTCTCGGGTCTCGGGTCTCGGTGGGACAACCCCCCCCCTCCCCCCGCCCCCCCAACGCTGTTCCACGCCGTTGGACTCACACACACATTTCCCACCATGCACCTCACCCCCCCCCCCCCCTCCCCCATCATTAGGAATTCATTATGACATCATTAGTCCAATGAAACAGGGCTTATTGCAGTAGACCCCGGAGAACGCTTCTGTTTAAACACCTCCCCCCATCCAAGCCTCCCTTTCCCCTCAACCTTTTTTTTAATGAGCCACCAAAGGAACATCGCTGTCATTTAAATGAACATGGCAATCAGTTTATTTGGCTGTTGCCATGATTAGCGTAATTACCGCGCACCTGTTAGCCATCTATCAACAGTTTGGTAATTTTCCCTCGGCGGAGGGAGGAAGCGCTCTGACAGATTTGCCGTCTTCATTAAAGAGAACCGGCGTCGTTCACTTGAGATGCAGACGGCGTCGCCGGGCGTCTATTTCCGTCTCGTGGAAGCAGCCCCCCCCCCCCCCCCCCCCCCCCGTTCCAGCCGTGACTGACTCGACTGAAGTGGCGGAACCATCCGGGTGACGCTCGTCGACTCGATGGCGGCGTCGAGGTGAACGAGGCTGTGTTCGCGTCGTTTGCCGTCGACTGAAAAAATTGGACTTTGCTCTCAGCGTGAGCTCGCCTAGCGCCGGTGGAACGAGCAATCACGTCCACAGAGCCGGGGGACCGGGGTCTGGAGGACGGGGAGAGATTTCTCAGGCGAACTCGGGGGTTGGGGGTTCGGAAACGCCCCGCTTTAACAACCTTACTGCCCTTCTTATGACCAGAGATGTTGGTTTTCAGCGAGAGTAAAGGTGGTTTCCGTCGTATTTGCTCTAACATGAACAGTGAGGATCGGTAGAGAACGAGTTCATTGCATCACATTATCACATATTTGAGAAATCCGTTCATGCATCACAGGACATGAAGCCAAATACACCAAGCGACCCTCGAAGCAGTGCACCACATACTGCAGTACAAACCCACCAGGCTCATATAAATACCAGGTAGTCGCAGTAACCACATTACAGCTGAAACGACACCGGCGGAGAGGAATGATGGGAGTCAGGGTGTATTGTCTTCTGGCAAGTCAGGGGGAGGAAGGGGGGAGTCAATGAAGGGAAGTGATGGAAACTTAACAGACACCAAACCACCAACCCTTTTTTTAGCTGCATTTCTTTCCTCCTCCCTCCCTCCCTCCCCTCATCCATCTCCTCCTCCCCCCTCGCCGTCCCTCCATCCCCTATCCTCACTCATCTCCCTCTCATTCTCGGTGTGAGTATGTTGTGATAAGACGAAGCCAGCGGCAGCAGCGTTGCCGGGCCACCGTTGGCGATTGGCCGTCGGCCCGGCGGTGTTTGATCGCCCCTCTGTGTTGCGCTGCGAAGCCTGTGCTCGCTGAACTCTGCTCCTTTAATTTCCTTCCTGTGTTGTGTGGCTGAAAATAGCCAGTTGCTTAGCATCCACACCCAGTCAACTCACCGCCTGCCTGCCTGCCTGCCTGCCTGGACGCAGCTTAGATTGTACCTTCAGCTCTAAGCCCTCAGCCTCGCCTTGCCCTGTTGTCCTCCCTCACCGTGGGGATCTAACCTTCCCAGACACGCAGAATACATCACATACAAGCCAGGACGTGTTAGCCGGCGGGATTGTGGCCGTGCGATGTGGATGGATAGATGCCTACGCTTGTTCCTGACCGTATGATATTGATTCTCACCGCGCTCGTCTTGAGTGAAATTGAATGGCTGCAGAAAGGGACTGATCACGCCTGTCAGAGTCAGGCTGCAGTAAGTGATGGAGGGGTCGAGGGTCAAGCAGCCCGGGTCACACACTCGGGTCAGTGTGTTTTTTTCCCCCCTCCATTAGTGAGCACATCAGCAGCAGTGGTCCTCTACTGTCAAGACCCAAGAGTTTAGTCCGATGCCCCCGTCTGCATCGGAGACGTGAAGAGATTCAATCCAAAATGCGATATTGAAAAAAGGGACAAAGTGCAAAGTGATGGTACGTTTTTAAACAATGGCCAGCAATTTAATGTAAGTCAATGACTGGTAAAATAACAGAGTGACTCCTCTTTGAAGACCTTGGATGATGAAGGTGAAGGTGAGAACCCCCCCCCCCCCCCTCTCTCAGAGACACAATCAGTGATGTTACCTCATCAGGTGTCTTTGTATCCGTCATGTAAAAGTATACGTGGCGTCTTCCACCTCCCGTCACCCCTGACTTAACCTGATCTCCACTTAAGTGTTCAAATTAGAGAGTGTTTTTCTCCATAGTGCCGGTTTGTTGGCCTCGTCTTCCCTCGCTGTCCCCTCCTCTCTCACCCCCTGTCCATCAGGACCTCCCCCCCCCCCCCCCCCCGGGCTGCAAGTTTTTACATAAAGCTTCCAAGACTCGATCAATAATTCATCCCAAACGCCACACTGCTGATGATAATTCTCCTGACATGAATTATAAATGGGAACTTCCCCCCCCCCCATTCCTGGGTTTGGACCCCCCTCCCCTCCTCCCTCCCTCCCTCCCTCCTCCACCTCTCCCCGCCACGCTCGACTCCCACGGCCTCATTATTCCTGGAGCTCGTTACCGCGATACCCCGCGGAAACAGGTGGTTGCCGAGCGATGGGCCGTTGTCTGGGATACGGCGTGGCTCAGGGATGCTGACTCCTGGAAGGTGATCCGGCTTCGGGAGGGGTGAGGTGTGATGGATGGATACGGATGCCATTTACATCAACCTAGTAGTCAGTCATGTGATGGATGTACAGAACAGCTGCTGGAGGTCCAGATGCCATTCATCCCCCTTCACCTGTTCTTTCATTTGACTTCATATTAAACTCCTTTATTCTTCTCCTGAAACAGAAGAAGCAATATTTCTCCAATCCAGTTGAGACATTTTACTCAGAATCAGCGTCTATTTTCTTTTCTTTTTTTACCCCCTTTTTGTTTGCGGTACCGTTTTCCTCCTGACATCATTACACAACAGCACCATTTAAATCCTCCAGGAGTGAAAAAAGTAAAAAAAAAGAAGAAAAAGTGATGAGCTGTAGAAAAAACAACAGCATTTATTGACCTGTAAAAGCCCTGCTGCAGTCAGAATCGCATTGTTGGAAATAATTGCCTTTCTTTGTTTCGTGTGGCGGTGGATGTTTCGGTATGCGGCGCCGGTCGACAGAAACGACCCGGAGCGTTGCAGAGGTGCGATCACAGCGTCTCTGGGTTGTGATGTCACCAGAGGGCGTGTCCCTGCGGTGGGGGTGGGTGTCTTCAGTAACGCAGCAGGAATAAAGACGGGGGTGTCGAGGAGGAAGTTTCCCCCCCCGTGGAGGAGACAGTCTCTGGGATGCCTCGCTGCCAGTGGGAGCGCTCATTATTTCTCCTCCCTCGGTTCCTCCCCCCACGGGCGCCGCCATGACAGACAGCTACGTTCTCCAAGGAATCACCGGCGTGAAAAAAAAAGGAGAAGATCACCGAATAGGCGTCGGGATTATTTTCATACGGAGCTGAAAGGTGAACTCACTCTGCTCACGGTTTCGTCAGGACGCTCTGAAGTACGTCGATAACCTCTCGGCCACAATGGTCTCAAATTGTAAAACACTTGATTGTACCCAGCATGCACCAGCAGTAGAGTCAGTGTGATGTGATGATGTGGCTTGTGTTGTCTGAATGAGGGTTAGAAACCTAGTGATTACAGCGCCGACCTCCACGCAGAGGTCAAGTGAAGGTGAACGAAAGACGAATTCACCCCGCAACCTCAAAACGACAGATGAGCGAAACACACACACACACACACACAAAAAAGAAGAAATGGTGGGTAGTATTATTGTACTAGTACACGCGCCCAGAAGCACATAAAGGGAGGATTAGTACTCGTACGTGTCAGAAGTGGAAATAACCACTTTATTCAACGGGAACATCGGCAGCGCTGTCGACGGCCCGCCATTAAATCCATCATTACTTTTATACGGTCCACTTCATCAGCAGCAGAACATCAAAGACACACACATACAGACACAGGTAGAGACGCACACACACACACACACACACACACCCTGCAGCCCGGGGCCATAAAGCCAGTGTTCTGCTGCTCTCTGATTCCTCCTATCAAAGGGCTGTAAAATGGAAATTAGACTGAATGGATGACATGGTGGCCTATTACCCGTGACGTGTATTAAAGAGAGCTAACACACGCTAGTCCAGCTCAGTTACAAGGTTTCTCAACGGGCCCCCTCACTGGTTCACTTTCACACGTTAACAAAAAAACTAATTGTTTGTATAAATTGATTAATTACACTGGTAACAGACATAATAACAGACATATTGTGCCAGACAGGTAGTAATGAAGCGTTTTGCAGTGCCAATGCCGAAATCTAATGCAATGAAGAGAGCTGTATAGAGCTACAGCCATCATAGAAATTAAGAGCAGAAAATATTTCAAAAAACAGCTTAAGAGCTAAATAATTATTAATGAAATTCCTGAGGCTAGTGTCAGTTTTTCCTTTGATTTTTAAAATTGTCTATTATTTTCCTTGTATCGTGATTTCTTGTATGTATGTTGTATGTATGTTGTGTTCAGTGTGGACCCCAGGAACAGTAGCTGTTGCTTGGGTAATGGCTAATGGAGATCCTAATAAACTGAACACCATCCCCCCTCCTTCATCTGTTGTTTCCTCTTCTCTCTTTCTTCCCTCCACCTCCTGCAGCCTCTGGTTACAACCGCTGTGTTTTTTTACCTGCTTTTTTCTGTTAAAGTGTTGTGTAATCCGATATGCCTGATAAGGCGTGGAGAAAGCAAGCAGCTCCCCCCTTTTATCGCGGTGGTGTTGGATAGCTTGCCAGGTGTTATGCAGACCCCCTGCGGCGCCCCACTAAACTGATGCCCTCCTCCACCGCTTGCATTCATTTCTTACCCTGCAGGTGCCTCGTCGCAGGTAGTAATGACGCTCGGCCGCCGGGGGTGCGCCGCCTCGACACGCGAGCAGAAGTGCAACTTTTTTCCCCACTTAGTCTTCCGTCGCGAACAGCCGTTTGTAATCAAGGTCGCAGGTGAGCGTAATCAAACGAAACAGCCAGAGCCCAGGACCCGCGGTTGAGACTTCATGCGGCGACGTGAGAAAACAGTGAAGCGTTTGAGGGAGCGTGGGAGTGACTGATGCAGCTATTTATAGAGGGAGTGAACGTTATAGTGAGGGAGCCATGTTGCTGCCCGTCCTCTAGGAGTTAAAACACAACGTCCGTCGCCCTCCGTCGTAAACCGAAGATGGCTATCAGACTAAAAATTAACGGTCATAAAATTGTATTTAGCGGTGACCGGGGAGCAGGGTAATGTAGCTAACATGGAAGTGGCAGTAACCCGATTGACTGAGTCTGACTGATGCTCTGATGCTCTGATGCTCTGATGCTCTGAGACCCGCTAGTCAGTGAAACACCATTAGCTCATTGATGTGACTTACTGCTCCCTGACCTGGTTATAAGGCATCTCTCTGTTGTGATGTGTCCTTAAGGAGTATATGTGTATTTGAGCTCTTGTTTATTAGCTCTTGTTTATTTGCTTTACTTATTTGTCTCATCTGTTTAAATAAAAAGTAGGTAAATTATTGCACTTTTACCTCAGCACTGGTTCTGCTCTTACTTGCTTGTTTATGAAGGAAATGCACTTATGATTTCTGGTGACTAGTAGTTCTCTACCTACCTATGTTGAATGCACTTATTGTAAGTCACTTTGGGTAAAAGCGTCTGCTGAATGACTGTAATGTAATGTAAAGTAATGTAATGTCATGTCATGTCATGTCATGTCATGTCATGTCATGTAAAGTACTGTAATGTACTGTAATGTAATGTAATGTAATGCCAGCTCTAAAAGAGGTCTGACACTCACCACTTGTGTTCAAAACAAAATGAGGCAATTGACAAAAGAGGCCAAATAGTTGGTCCCTGAATTGGTTGTGCACTAGCCAACATATTTTACATTACATTACATTACATTACATTACAATACTTTACATTACATTACAATACTTTACATTACATTACTTTACATTACAATACTTTACATTACTTTACATTACTTTACATTACATTACTTTACATTACATTACAATACTTTACATTACATTACTTTACATTACATTACTTTACATTGCAATACTTTACATTACTTTACATTACATTATTTTACATTACATTACAATACTTTACATTACATTACAATACATTACATTGCATTACTTTACATTACATTACATTACAATACTTTACATTACATTACTTTACATTACATGACTTTACATTACATTACAATACTTTACATTACAATACTTTACATTACTTTACTTTACATTACTTTACATTACAATACTTTACATTACATTACAATACATTACATTACATTGCATTACTTTACATTACATTACATTACAATACTTTACATTACATTACTTTACATTACATTACATAACTTTACATTACATTAGACATTAGACAACAGACATTTAGCAGATGCTTTTTTTAGCAGAAGCACAAAAACCTGGACCTCAAGAATGGAGAAAGCCAAAGGACTCCTTCAACCCTCAACGTCTGTCACCTGTTCAACATGGTGCTGGACCTGTAACGGTATGGCAGCTGACGTATGGGTGTCATCAGGTCCAAAGACTGCCCTGCATGGTCGTATGAGGCTGTACGTGGCGAGGGATGTGAGGCCAGGTTCCTCGTGTGTTCTGTCACGATGTTCCCACGTATCCGAGACGGTACCGCCTCCCTACGTACTGCTCGGTGGTTTCATCAACACCTAATCTAAACAAGTTCATGGGGTACACGAACGCAAAGTATATTCCCACCTCCTCCATCCTTTCATATCGGTCCAGTTTCCACCTACACACAGTTCAGGACTTGTATGTCAGCATTTCAACGAG
>JAXDDW010000043.1:1192500-1195000 GCA_034670385.1 Hoplostethus mediterraneus | reverse complement strand
GGAGGCTCCTTTGACACGAACTACAAAGTGCTCTATCCATAGATTAACATGGTTTTTTAGTGATGGCCTCCTCCTGAAACAAAACGCAGTGCAGGAAAGCACGATGAGATAAATGTTCCTCTCACCCAGGATGCAGGACGCCCAACGTCTGCAGGCTCTGAGCTCCTTACCTCCTCTCTGACAAACTCAGTAAAAAGCCTGTTTGGGTCCTCTGTGGTTCCTCGGTGTTCGTACCCACGAGCCTCGTAACACTCGTTGACTCGTATCAAAGTGAGGCTCTGCTCAGCTCAACCGTTTTTCATTTGCCCCTGAACACCGGCCCGGGTACCGTTGAGTTACTCAGCACTTTGATGTGAAATGCGGTGATATTTTGCTTGGGCTCGTGAGCCGAGGCGATGCAGCGGAGAGTAATGAGGTTTCTGCAGCCCGGAGCGATGGGGAGCGTTGGGGAAGGATGGGGAGCGTTGGGGAGGGATGGGGAGCATTAGGGAAGGATGGAGAGCGTTGGGGAGCGTTCAGGTTTCACACAGTCCAACTATGTCTTGTTTTTAAGTGTGTTGCTCTTCCCTCCCTCCTCCTTCTCCATAAGTCTTTCTTTCACTTATTCCTCCTCTCCTCTTCTCTCCTCCTCCTCTCGTCTCCTCCCTCGTTTCCTCTCCTCTCCTCTCCTCTCCTCCCTTGTTTCCTCTCCTCTCGTCCCTTGTTTCCTCTCCTCTCCTGTTCTCTCCTCTCCTCCTCCTCCTTAATATTTAAGTGAGGATTTATCCCTGATGGGTTTTCTCAGCAGGCTCAGCCTTCTTAACCTTGAGAGACATTTTGTTATATCTCTTTTTAACAACCGCGACCGGCGAATATGGAAATGTTTTTTTTTTTTGTTCTGGGTGTTGAGTCATGAGACGGTTTGTCAACCTGGTCTGATGGAGATGGATCACGTTTCGCTTTCTTCCTTGCCTCACAGCAGCAGCGCCAGGCCTTCAGCCACTTCATCATCAGAGCCGGCTGAATTTCAGAGCGAGTCATTATCCAGGTGGATGGAGGGGGGAGGAGGGGGGGAGGGGGAGGAGGGGGGAGGGGGGGAGGGGGGTGGGGGGAGGGAGTAGGCCTGTGTGCAGGCGTCAGTCATGGGCGGGGTCAGGGATCTATGGTAGCTCAACGTATGTGTCAGGAGCTCCTCCTCCCTACACCTGCATCATATCACACCTGCGTCATATCACACCTGCATCATATCACACCTGCATCATATCACACCTGCATCATATCACACCTGCATCATATTATACCTGCATCATATTATACCTGCATCATATCACACCTGCATCATATCACACCTGCATCATATCACACCTGCATCATATCATACCTGCATCATATCATACCTGCATCATATCATACCTGCATCATATCACACCTGCATCATATCACACCTGCATCATATTATACCTGCATCATATCACACCTGCATCATATCACACCTGCATCATATCACACCTGCATCATATCATACCTGCATCATATCATACCTGCATCATATCACACCTGCATCATATCACACCTGCATCATATTATACCTGCATCATATCACACCTGCATCATATCACACCTGCATCATATCATACCTGCATCATATCATACCTGCATCATATCATACCTGCATCATATCATACCTGCATCATATCACACCTGCATCATATCATACCTGCATCATATCATACTTGCATCATGTCATACCTACATCATATCACACCTGCATCATATCACACCTGCATCATATCACACCTGCTACTGTGGACCCAATAAGATGAGGACTAGTTGCTAGTGCAACATCAGTGTAATATTCCATTTCCAGGAAGTAGAAGTCCTCGGGGGTTTTGATGAAGTGTTTTTGGCGTGTGTTGCTAAGTGGGTATACATTATGATATGGAGGTTTAGTTAACAAGGGGGAAAAGCCATTTATCACTTTATTTTGTCCTTGATTGATGTTAAAACCAAATAGAGTTGTTGAAATAGAACAGGGGGAAACATTACATTTGAGTAAAATCCAGACATGGACTTTTTTATGATTGTAACATCTTCAAAGTCACTTTTTTCATGTTTTTTTCATGTTAAAGCCTCACATCACTCCTCCAAAACCCAACGCGTGTTATCTATATCATTTCCTAACACTTTTCTCTCTCTCATGTATTTGCTGTACACATCTAGTATCAATTCGTGATATGGCTGTACCTCAAACCGAGGCTCATACTGGATCACTCATCCCAACTGTGTGTGTCCACGGTGGTTAATGGATTAGTTACATCAGTACACCGATACGCTTCAGAGTCGCCATGCTAATGCTGTCAGTTGCTATCAGCTGTGATGCTAGGAGGATGTGGGTGATGGAGCACATGGACACGGACCTCAGTGACGAGAGGCGAAGAGACAACACAGGTTCTCAGAGTGACAGAGCTTTACTCGCCACTACTTTCTCACCCTTTTCTCCCCCTCCCCCCCTTTTTCCTCC
>JAXDDW010000043.1:1160000-1187500 GCA_034670385.1 Hoplostethus mediterraneus | reverse complement strand
TCTCTCTCTCTCTATCTCACACACACACACACACACACACACACAGATATGTGCAGCTGTGCATATGTTGAGTGCTGTCCAGACAGAACCTGCCACCATCACACAAGGAGGAAAATGAAACCGCTGAAATGTATTTATGAGGTTTCTGCAGCTCCTTAAAATGTCTTTCATCTAAATTATTTAAAGCCTTAAAATGTATTGAAACATCTTAAATATTATTAGAGAACGTGTTATCACCAAGTCATAACATGTTCAGTTCATTTAGATTGTGATCAGAGTTGGAAAGTAAGACGTTGAGCGGGACTCAGTGTTTCATTTTCATTTTCTGTTTTCAATCCGTTTCTATTCTCATGGCTGAAAGCTGCAGAAACCCTGCAGACACTGTGAGGTTCAAGTGACAACATGTCTGTCGCAGCCGGCGTTGTGTTTCTGTTTTTAGGGGTCCGTCCCTGTTGTTGTTGTTGTGAGATTTGATTTGGGGGCCCACCATTAGATCTGCAGCATGATCGTCAACCCATTCCACTATCGTGTACCCTGGAAATCTCATTCTGTATAGGATGGAAACAAGAGACCTATCAAATAGTAAGGTTTAGTAGATCGTAGTAATAGTAGATTTTTAGGTGAATTGGCCCTTAAAATGTTTTGTGCAAATCCCATTTATCTGTCAGCCAAACGTTTTATGAACCCGGGGGAAGCCAAACACTTAAAAAAAAGCTACTATAAAATGTCAAAAAAACACAGCAGCACTATCTTCATGTTCAGTTGCTGAGAACCGTAGCAGAGTAGCAGGGTGACCTTCTTGTAACCGGGAAGTCTCGGGTTCAATCTCCCATGACCCCAAGTGTCCGCTCGGCACGATTCCTGGAGCAAGACGCTGAATCTACTCCAAAAACAACAAAAACAACAACAAAAGAAAACGTGTGTAGGAACGCCATGTTGCAGGTGGGGGGTGTTCCTGGCTGCGGGCTCCGAGATGTCGCAGCACATTGTTTCAAGCTAGGACGACTTTTGTCCCGCCGCCCACCTCCTACCTCGCTACCATCCTCTCACGGAGAGAGCTCTCACATCTCCTTTACCACCATGTTTATTAAATCCATCGTTTAACTACCGATTGGATTAGACAGCCTGGGGTCTCTGAGATTAGGAGGAGCTTCTATTGATGTGTGTGTGTGTGTGTGTGTGAATGGTGATAGTATGTCGTTATTGTATGTTTGTCGGGGGGGTGTGTGAGATTGCGTAACGCTCCCCCAGGATGAGTCGAAATATCCCCATGAGTAGTAATCACCTCGAGGCCTGCACGGCAGCACAACGCTCGTGTTTGTTTTCCTTCTATTTATTCATTTATTTGTTTGTTTTTGGAGAGAGGAAAGCCGTTGTCAGGGCAGAGCTGTAAAATGGAAATCGACGACAGCGTGTAATTTCAAAGATCCTGCGGGATAAAGATGTGACTGTTTGGTTTAGTGTTTGTGTATTTCCTCGTATGAAGCTCTCCTAACTGGACCAGCATGCCCCATCAGCTGCACAACGACCATCTTTTCTCCTTTAAATGATACAAGATGAATGTTTTTGAGTGAGCGCAACATCTGCATTCAACTCCCCTCCGCCCACATCACCAAAATGTGCCGTCTTTGTGTTGTGTGTGTGTTCCCACGCATTCCCTGCAGCTGTATCGTGTGTTTCCAGCGTTGCAGGTGTCGCCGTCTGTGCAGCAGGGCCTTGTGGGTAAACTAGCCCCCAAGGTGGAACTGTCAGAAGGGATGTGACCCAGGCCCTGGGGGGTCGCTGTCTCCACGGTAACAAGCTCGCAGGGATGTTGTGGGGCGGGGGGGGGTGAGGGTGGTCCGTAGAACCCGCCGTGCCAGTGTCACCCCGATCACCGTGACGGCCATCTCTCATGCCGTCTCCCCCCCCCCCCCACCCAGAGGTGCTAATGTGTCACCTCCATGCCAGGCCCGGTGACTGCGATCTGCTGACAGCTGGTTTGTAATGGCCGGGCTCACACGGGAGCAGACAGTACCGTCACTCCTGAGTCTCCACCAGACCTCTGGCCTCATCACCTCCTACCCCCTACCTCAAGGGTGAATGGGCCTCCTTCGCCCACACCGGGGGAACACACACACACACACACACACACACACACACACACACACACACACACGAACCTGATGGTTATCCGCTGTGGCAGACGGGCACTCACACGTTCAGGACGGTGATAGCGGGTCGTTTTCACAGGTCGCGTTGTCGTATTTCAACACCGTATCGGCATAAGACGTTCACACGAGATGTCGGTGTCATTGTCACGGTGAAGGAGTGAGTGGATGGTTGTGCTCCTGGTTTAAAAAGTGTGCACCGGATAAAAAGTTGGGATGAACTCGCGATGCATCGTTTCTAACATCTTTGCATCGGTAAAATCTGATTTATTTCTATCTATTTATTAGTAGAAGAGTATGTTTAGATTGATTCCTCTTCCGTAAACTGTTTCTCATGCGCTCTCTCATCTCCACCTGAGGTCAGAGGTCAGATTACCACGGAGGCCGAGGCGAGGCGTGTCACGTTAAGAGCCTCCACATCCACCTCTTCACCTCTGGTTGTGAAGTTGCAGTACTAGAGGAGCAAATATGTGACGTAAAAATATGTGTGACGACACTTTTTTTAGTTAATTTATGATTTGCTGTTTGCTTAAGAAGAACCAAAGAAATAAATCTCTCTGTACCGTATTGAATTGCATAGCATCATATTATTTTGCATCGAATCACACTGAAACGCATCGTGTTGAATCAAACCGCAGTCGAATCGCACCGCATCACAATACGGGTGAATCGTATCGTATGGCATCGGTAGTTGATCCAGACGTGTCTTTACCGTATCACATCGGCCTCGGCGGTGGAGATGCACATGTGGTCACGGATCGCATGCTATCGGTTTCACCCTGCGCTGCTGCCCACCCGCGGACCGTCTGTCTGGTCTTGTGTTGACGGAGGATTAACAGATAAATGACCATCTAAGAGCTCTAATAGCGGAATAATCGCTGACTTATTGTTGTTATTGTCAAACACACACACACGCAAACACACACACACTCTTTAATTGGTTTGGTTGTTTGCTTCTGTGCTCGTCTCAGGGGAGAGGACGCTTTGTGGGGTGACGGTAATTGACGGGCGTCCATGACGGTCTGTATAATTGTGTAATAATATAGACCCAAACAAACACTAGTGGCCTTAGTCAATAGCATGTTGAGGGAGATTATGTTGATGCTAAGCTCTCTATGCTGTTGCCTTTGACTTAAAGATTAGCGGAGCAGCACAACAGAAGGTCACAAATCCTCATATGACTGAACAATATGGCAGCAGAGATATTGTGTTATTGTAACAATGCAATATTTTATCCTGAGAGTGTGTTTTTAGTACGGGTGGACCAGAATGAAATCAAACCCGTAACTGTGAACGTGTTAACACCGTCCTCGACTCATTCACCCACACAGCGCTGCCGTACGTACTGGTAGATGTGTACGAATGGAGAAAGTGCCTGGATGATCAGGAGGAAGGAGGAAGGAGGAAGGAGGAGACAAGGAGACAAGGAGATGAAGAGACTGATGGGAGGAGAGACCCCAGTTGGGAATAGGGGGAGAGGAGCAGGAGCAGGCCTTATTATCGTCATGATGATGATGATGATTATTGTTATTATTATTATCATTATTATCATTATTATTATTAGTAGTAGTAGTAGTAGTAATAGTATTATTAGTATTATTAGTATTATTTTTGTCCCCCGGTGCTGCCCTTCTCAGATACCCCCCATCACAGCAGGCACAGACTCTCTCTCTCTCTCTCTCTCTCTCTCTCTCTCTCTCTCTCTCTCTCTCTCTCTCTCTCTCTCTCTCTCTCTCTCTCTCTCTCTCTCTCTCTTTGTCTCTCTGTCTCTCTGTCTCTGAATTGGGATGAGGTTTATCACAAATCAAGCCCCTACTAGTACCTACCCGATACTTAGTGAGTGTGTGTGTGTGTGTGTGTGTGTGTGTGTGTGTGTGTGTGTGTGTGTGTGGGTGTGTGTGTGTGTGTGGGTGTGGGTGTCTGCATTTGCATGCACTTGACTTGGCCCTTCATGTGTAATTAAGTAGATACCTTAATTGCTCCTGACAAATTGTTCCTGGTCACTGACTCATAAGGAGTTGTCAAAAGTGTGTGTGTGTGCGCACGTGTGTGTGTGTGTGTGTGTGTGTGTGTGTGCGTGTGTAGGGTTGGGCATGTGTAGGAGAGGTTGAGTGAGGCTGAACTGTGTCTAGCTCTTTGTTGTGATAGGCCGGGGGCTCAGTTTCTCTTTCTCTCTGTGTCAAAATCAACCCAAACCCCCCAAACCCCCCCTCTGCTCCTCCACATGGATCAGTCCAGGGGAAACTCCCAGCATGCACACCTGCAAGGCTCGCTCAAACACAAACAGCCCAGGGGCACATTCATCATCTTTGTATTACATGACATTTATTCTGACATCTTCTAAATAACGGGTACCGCCGGTCTGAGCTCCTTAATTAAGATCACGAGTCAGATGCTGTTGTTTCTCAGGTGTTAATCACCATGGCGACCGGGCTGCGGCTGCTGCAATGCCTGATCTTCTGAAATAACGGTTCCATTAATTACCGCGGGACGTTCCTCCCTCTGAACTCTGGGTAATGTAATGCGCCGGTAATGGCTTCACGGAGGAGTCTAAAATATGACGCGTGCACTCCGGGTGTTTTGACTCGGGCCCCGTCACCTAAATCAAGTCAAATCAAACCCGGCTTTGGTTTTGCCGAGGAGAGATCAGAGCGATGGGAGTAAAGTCAAACTAATGAGTAAGTTATGGGCGTCTATGGGTGATGAACGTTGAGAAAGCGGAGAGATGAAACGGAGATGAAAGCATGTGATCGGGGGGGAGTTGTATGAGCTGGATGGCTCAGCAGCTGAAAGTTTAATGGAAAAACAAACAAACAAATTCCCACTCTCTCTCTCCATTCCCATCCCAAACCATTTATTTTTAGATTTTTTTTTTTTAAACATCTGTTCTGCATTTCAGCGCCCTGTCATCTCGTCATCCGTGACATATTTGGCGGTTTTCTGCTGTCAAATACTAAGACAAATAACAGGCGTAGAAGATGCTTCACCCCTGCTAACACCGTGTGCATTTACCCGTGAAACAAACCAAACTTTCCCGCTGATCTGACCCGATATGCTCGCTCTGAAAAACAAGATTTCTGCAGTGCGAAGCGTTCTCCGTGTAACTATTACCCAGCGTGCTCGGCGGCCCGTTGCCGTCCCGGTGTGAAGGTGTGCTCGATGGCACGCCAGCCGTCGTTAGTGCTCCGGTACAGGTGCTAATGGAGCGGCTAGCATGCTGCGTCTCTGCAGGCCTGGTTAAAAGCTTCTGTACGTCACTCCCGTTTTCTCTGGCGCAACTTTTGCACTTTCTAATTTGTCACCTCTCTCTCTCTCTCTCTCTCTCTCTCTCTGTCTTATATTTTCCTCCTATGATTTAACTTTCAGTCTCAGCCATCTCTGCCTGCCTCCCCCCTCTCCCCCCCTCTCTCCCCCCTCCATCAACTCATAGCTGTATTGATTGTTTGTGTGAGATGCAGTGCGAGCCGTCTGCTGTCTCCACTCTCTCTCTCTCTCTGTCTCACACATGGATGGATGTTAATCAATGTGATGTGCAGGCGGAGGGAAACGCATCAGTACCTGCCGTGTTGCATCCACATGCAAGAAGTCTATCATCTATTCATGCACGCACACTCGGTGACGGTATCGCTTCGCCGTTGAGCGTCCCAATTAAGTCGGGGGGGGGTTTTAAACTCGTGCCACACCTACTGGTTGGTGTTCTCCTGTAGTTTGAGAGTTTCTGCCCAGCCAGCGTGCTTTCATCACATACTAGAGGCGAGTATATTCCTGTCCATCATCATTAGACAGAGTTGGAGTGATGTCACCTGGTCTGCAGGCCCGGAGCAGCTGCCAGTAGGATTGGAGGAGGAGGAGGAAACTGTAAGCGCTGTGGACTATTTTCTCTCTCCTTTTCTTTGTCTCTTTGTTCCTCTCTCTCTCTTTCTGTCTGTCTTATCTTTTCCTCTCTCTCTCATGATTTCCCTTTTCCCCACACAAGGCTTCCCCACTCTGCTCTCTCTCTAAATATCAGCCTGAAAAAGGAAAACAACCCTCCAGGGTGCCTACCTACCAAACCTCCTGCAACCAAATGTATACTCCCAGCTGACCCTGTCTCCTCCCCCTCATAGACGAAGACGATATCGTCACCCGGTGTGAATTTATGGTAGAGGCACGTTTTGATTGGGTCTTTAACCGGAGCAGGGGTGACAGCGGGGACAGTGGAGCCCCTGACCGCTGCAGGACGGGTCGGTCACGGACGCTCATAAAACGTGGAGGGTAACAAAGTGAAACCAGAGAAATGAGTCAGAGTGGCGTTTGATGCTTCATCACCCTGGGCTGTTTCACCTGGCGCCCGTCAGAAGTCAAGCGGTGGATCGGTAATATCACACCGCACCGGTTTTACCACATTCAGCTAAATGTCAGCGTGCCAAAAATTCAGGAGGGGTTTTTTTTTCCTCCCGAGGTCAGCGCTCCCATTAGAAAAGTATAATCTCAGATTATCAGCCCCTCGTTCCCCTCCTCCCTCCGCTCTCTGTTTCTGTTTTCTCTCTCTCTCACTGTAGCTGTCAGATCATGTCGGGGGTCAGGTCCCGGGAGTAGTGAGTAACGGTGCTGTCAGAGGGGGAACACAGCAGGGAGGGAGGGCGTCGTCATCTGATCATCCTGCATCACAGTCTGGGGAGACGGGGGAGTCGGGGGGTCGCCGGGGGAACATCACACCCTGGATGGAGGTGAATGAGTGTTACTGTAGTGAGTCAGGGGGTCTGGAGAGGGTCCGATCATCAGGACGACACCCAGACCTGACCCGGGTCACGTCGGGAGTCGGGAGGGGTTCAGGACAATAGAGCACAACAGTGACCGCCCACTTTTTCTCCCCATTCATTTACTCCAGAGACGTTTCAGAAAATCCTTCTATAAAGAGTTTTAAGGAACCAAGACAACCAGCTAGACGATGAATCGTGACCATAAAACATTTGATTCTGAGCAAAAAAAAGATCGGAAAATGGAAGAAAAGTCAAAAGTACAAGACTGTGTACATCATTATTTATGAAGTGAAGGAACTTCTCATCCCATAATCCATTGCGAATGATACCTTTCCAACAACTTCCAAACTAACGATAGTTTAGTGCGCTTCTTCTTGAATGTAACATTTGTCAATAGTATAGTGTTGATATTGTTGTTGTGTTGTGAGTGTATATATAGTGTTTCATATAGTATAGTGTAAAGTGTTGTCATCGACATGGTACAGTGATTCGTTCCAGCTGCATAGGATAAGCAGCTAGCTAGGTTACGTTAGTAGCTAACGTTAGCGTTAGCTGACAAGACGTTTGCGGGTGCGGTAAACATTTCCATGGTAACAGCGAGCTCCACCAATCAGAGACGTCGCTGTTACACTTTAGGATTGTGGGTAGTGTAGTACTTCTCCATGTTTTTCTCAAAACAAGGTTGATATAATACAGGACTTGTGTCTTCTACAGGAGCATACACTATCGTTTCACAACCTACTAGCTTGTGGTGAGGCTACATTGGATGGTTGCAACATTATGGCTAATAATCAAAATCCCTATGCAGAATATGAATGGGATTTTCACTTCTGGAACCTCACTGTTGAACTCTGTACATCGTGTCAGGGAAGTTGATAATGTCCAAGAAGTGACTTTCAGAGACTTTCCTGTGATTGTCTGAACCAATATGACGCTGTGGTAATGATAGCTATTAGGGGGGGGGGGGGGTGACAGTGGGGTTGAATCACAGGTGTAAAACAGACCCTGACGTGCACCGCTACATTCACATTACATGTAATGCGAGAGACAGTAAAGGCTTAATGGGCCGTCTCAGAGTCGGATGTAATGCGGCGTAGAGGACGGGCCGCGGCATCGACGGGGAAGCAGCGCCGGGGGCTAATGCGGCGTCGCATCACGAGACAAAAACACACCGGGAGGACGGGACGGATCACCGATCAGGAAGTTGCCGCCGTTGAACTTTACTGAGTTGTTAACACGATGTACAGAGACGCCAATACAAGCGCTGTGTGTTTGCCTCGTATAGAAGAAGTCAAAACACACGATGGGTGTTTGTACTACAATTCCCAGCATCCCGGCGACTTTCCTTTGAAAAAAAACAGGCGTGAAAGAGGCCAGCGCTCCTGTGGCATCACGCCAACTCGCCTACTTGATGCACGTTGACGCTGCGCAACGTGCAACCGGGAACGACAAACAAAATCAATCAACACCTGCTGCCGTTGTGTTGTATTTTTTGGTGTGTTCCTTCTCTTTGCTCTTCCCTTCTTTCTTCTCCTTGTTGTTTGAGGTGCAACGCGACTCTCCATTGAAGTCCTTGTGTGTGGAAGCTTCTCCTCTGTGTGTGAGCCAAGCTTTCAACCAGCTCCTCTCAGCTCGACGGCCAAATCATCTGCAGACCTAAATACCGCCAAGATCCAGGAGCAGCAGTTTCGTTCTTCTCGTTGAAGATGTGATTATCGTGTTTTTCAAACCTTTATTCTATTGTACCGATAACAAAAGATTGAGGAGAATAGAAAATAGTCCCGGGTTGTAGAGAAGAGGCTGTAACCTGTCAAAGCCTCGTATCCCCCGTGGACTCCTGTCATCCTGGACGTCCTGGCTTCTTCCTCCCCCCCCTCCCCCTCCTCCCCCCCTCCCCCGGGGCATAGCCGGGCTTCGGCGGTCACGCTGCCAGAGCGTCCCCAGGGAGACCGTCAAAGTCCAACATGGCTGCCTGCCATCGCCACTCTTGGCATGGAGACCCCCGCGAGCCTCCTCGAGTGGTTTCCGTCCTTTTTTCAGCGGTGAACTTTCGATTGAAACGGTTTAAGCACCTTGTCAATAAGTCTTCTACGCCCCAAATGTCACGGCGTAACCTTGAGACCATCCTCTCTCTCTCTCTCTCTCTCTCTCTCTCGCCCTTCCTTTCATTTATGTCCTGTGGTGCTACACTTTTAATATTTCACACCACTGCCCCCCCACAGCGCTCTCAAGGAGGGACTTTTCACCAAAGGCACATAAATAAGGAGCGCTCCTCTGCTCGCTGGCCAACGATATCACTGCTGAAATATCAAGAGGAGAGCTGAGTGGAGGTGAATCTCTCCCTGGTTAGACAAAGGACACCGTTCAGCAGCATTACATGACATTACATGACATTACATTACATTACATGACATTACATTACATGACATTACATTACATTACATGACATTACATTACATTCATCTGACGCTTTTATCCAAAGAGACTTACAATAAGTGCATTCAACATTGGTAGGTAGAGAACTACTAGTCACTAGAAATCGTAAGCATCTCCTGTAGGATCGACAACATTTGAAGGTCGCTCTGCCAAAAGCTGCTCCTGATAGTTGTTTTCTTTATTGTATAATAGTTTCTTTAGGTAAACACCTGGAAAAGAAGTGTCAACATTTCGTGTATTTTATCATTGAAAGGAATAAATGCAGTGGGAAGATGAATAAGTTTCAGAGAGCAGAAGTAGATGTCAGACTGAATAATTTGCCTGCTGATCCGTCCTGTAAGACCTCCTGGAATAAAGACTTCATTGCATAGTGGGTTCTCATCATCACCACAGACACTATAGATAGACCTGGAATCCCTTACAGACCTCGCTAGCCTACTTCCAGCTCGCCGGCAGATCTGATTGGAAAGTTGGAGTCGATTCTGCCCCCCGGTTCTCACGTGGTTTGACCTCCGACTGGCTTGTTTACGGTCGGGTGGGACGTTGCCAGACTTTTTTCCTCGTTACCAACGTGACCTTGGAGCGACCTTGTTGTTTCCAGGCTGCATTATACATCAGGCCGGGGGTGCTGAGGGGAACCATGCGCCGTAGTTTGGTGGATTTATCCTGCTTGCTGTCTTCGCCGTTAATCCGGACCACACTGATGCCCACAACCTGTCCTTGAGCCTGTGTGTGTGTACAGTGTGTGTGTGTGTGTGCGCACTGTACAGGATTCCACCAGGACCAGGAGTCCAAGCGCCGGAGTAATTCTGCCTATAGCTCCGGTTAGTCTCTCGTCTTTCCACCACTTACCGATCGATTCCTCCACACTCCCTCCCCCTCTCTCTCCCTCTCTCTCTCTCTCTCTCTCTCTCTCTCTCTCTCTCTCTCTCTCATCCCAAATGACTGACTGACTGTCGGAACGAGAGAGAGAGAGAGAGAAACAGATGGACATGGAGACGAGAGAGAGAGCTGAACAAAGAGGAAGACAGATAGAGCGAGAGACAAAGAGAGAATGGGAGGAAGAGGATCAACGGTCCACCACACCTAGTGCCCTGAACACACCACACACACACACACCAAACCCTCTCACCCTCCTCCCCCGCTGTCTCCCCCACTCGTTCTCCCCCATCCATACTTTTCTTTTTTTTTAACGAGAAAGCTCATTACAGCGGAACAACAAGCTCCTCTGAATAAACAACGAGGGTCGGGCCGGCTTATTGATCCCTCCAGTCCAGCTGTTGATCTGTCTTGTGTACTCGTGTCATTAATATAGTGTGTGCAGAACGAGGAGTTCATCAGGCCGCAGTAACCGCGTTGCTCGTGTTGCTCGTGTTGCTCGCGTTGCTCGTGTTGCTAGTGTTGCTCGTGTTGCTGATGAGCCGCCGAACACACACCGGGTCAAGGTGCACCGTCCTGACCCGTCTTTTTAGATGCAGGAGTTTCTCAGGACAAATTACACTCCCACTCTTCTCCTCCTTTGTTCTTCAGCCTTTTTCTTTCCTCCTCTTTTATGTGTTGCCGTGTTTTTTTTTTGGTCCCCCGGCTCTCTCTCTCTCTCTCTAACTCTGAATGCATCTTTTCAAGAGTTCACCAGCCCCTGGCTTTGAAGATAGCTCTACCTGAATAGAAAGAGGCTTGTGAAAAGGCCTGGTGCGGTTTTGAATCCAGTGGCATCGAGTTCAGCTTTGATCAACTGTCTCCAGCCGCTACAGACCGGAGGGGAAATTGACTAAACTACATTTCAAGTCAGAATCTGCCTTTTTAAAGTTTGTTTGTTTTAGTTCCTGTTGTCCAAATCAATTATTTTGTTTATCTGTGTCTTTTGAGGTTATTTATTTATTTATTCATTTATTTATTCGTTCATTCATTCATTCATTTATTTATTTATTGACTGATTCATTGATTCTGGTTAATCAGTCAGAGTTATTTGCACATATAAGATGATGAAACACAGACACACATCACAAAAAAAACATCAGGCGTGTAAAAAAACATTTCACCAAAATTGTACCGCATCACCCCAAAAATGTAAACACCTTTTTTCACCTCCAGCTCTCTTCTAACCCTGACATGAAAAACTAGACTTTTGTATGCATACGGCCCATCCTCAGTCTCCTCAGCATCCTCAGTCTCCTCAGCATCCTCAGCATCCTCAGCATCCTCAGCATCCTCAGTCTCCTCAGCATCCTCAGTCTCCTCAGTCTCCTCTGCTGTGTTTGAGCTGCAGCCTGTCGGTTCCCAGGTTGTGCCCGGAGGGGTCGGTCTTCCCGTATGGGTCAGCGCCCATGTGTTGCTGCCCCCGAGGCGTCTGCAGGCCCGAACCCCGACCTTTACTTTAACAGAGTTCAACGCACCCGGTGCATGTTTCCGATCCTGTGTGACATTTAATGTATGGAGCCTAATGCAGCGGTTTAACCCCGGCTGTGCCACGGCGACCTCAGAGACCTTGGAGAATATGCCCTGCAGGAGGCGTGCTGTATAGAAATACACTATATAGAAAAGATACCATGATGCTGCAGATGATCTTCTGTAGCTGATGAGTTTTGCATTCATTTCTTTTCTATTTGAAGCAGCAGGAAAAGGATAAATGACATTTTGTGGTATGATCATTTCAAAGAGGATAATATTTATCTTTATTTATCTTTTTTGCCTGATACAGTGAAGTGGGAAACCTTTTCATCAACAGTTGCATGAGCCAGGAAGCTTTTCACAATGAAACCTTGGCATTTTTGCAATTTTTGTTAATTAAATGTGTTGTTAATTCTGACTGTTTTTAGATGCATACGCCACAATTAACAATATTGTTAAATCAGTGTTGACGTGCCTCTCAGGCTCGTTCACTCCCATTCAACTCCATGTCACAAATACAACTCCCGAGACGTTGCTTACCATCGCTGTGAATGAGAAACCAACAATCGCGTTTTGCACATGTACATTTTGAAAGAAGTTGCATTCATTGTTTCATGTTATTGCATTCAGGAAGACTGCAAGAGCTGCGGCGAGGCAGGAGGGTGGAAATGAAGCTAGATTTGAAGCAATAACGGCTTTAATTTGCTGCCTTCTTATTTACTCTTATTTACCAGCTAACTAAGTAATATTAAGACAGCTTATGTTTCAAAATATTTGCTTTTAAAAACAGCTAAAATAAAGGAATAAAAGCACACGCCTCATAGTGTAATAAAACACGGAAAACAATCTACAGTTATGCAACATAACGTGAATGCATGAGCAAAGAAATGAGCTGGAATCCTGAAAACTGTCAAGTGACGACGTTCTCGTGTTCATGTGATTGAACAATGCTATGAAATGAATTGCCCGAGCGTGTGTGTGTGTGTGTGTGTGTGTGTGTGTGTTGTGTCTTCTGGTTGTGTACGGGGCTGCTGCGGCCGAGGTGCGCGGGAGCTAGCGAGGTCTAGCGGGCTAATGAAGTTTCCCTCTCTAATGTAATTAATTACAGCACTTATCTGAGCGGACAAAACTCCGGCTCGATGGATGGAATGAGGATGCAGCGTCTCGGCCCCGGACGGCAGGCCGGGGAAATGCATCATGATTATCTCAGCGGTTAGAACAACAGAGACACGCACACGCGGGCCCATCGCCTCGTATCTGATCAATTAGCCGGCCCGCTCTCTCTCCTCCGCACGACTCAGTATCACGATGGCAGCAGCAATAGAGGACGATCGTATTTTTTGAAGTTGAGATTCTGGATGAGAGGGAGGGAATCTGGAAGGATGCAGGTTTCTGAACCCTACAGGACTTAAGAGTCTTATTCAAGATTCAAGATTCAAGAGATTCAAGAGTTTTATTTGTCACATACAAATACATGCAGTGAAATGCAAAGTGGCAATGCTCACGGGAATGTGCAGAAGGGCATAGTACAAAATATTTAACAGTAAAAAAAACAGCACAATATTTACAGTGCGAAAGAAATATAAAAATTACAATAATTACAGTAGAGCTCTTATATAAAGCAACACAATATGTACAATAAGAGCACTTAATAAAATATAAAATATAAAGTGTAAATTGTTATTGCATTGCCTCATGAGATCCTAACAGTCGTATTGAAGTGTGTGACAGGACTCGGGGGTCTAGCAGCATTTACGTCACACCTGAAGGCGTGCACGTCGTCTGACAGATTGTCGGTCCACGTGCACGTTGTGCAGCTCCTGCGACGCTTCGTAGTTCTGCCCCGACGGCGTATGAAGTGTGAGATTCAGAAGGTTTAATAGCTGTAATAGTATACGGCTCACCGACCGAACCGGAGCATATCCGTGAAGGAAAAAAAACGCAGTCCCACCCTTTTCTCCCTGAGGGGGGAAGAGAGGCGCAGACGTCTTTATCTCCCGCCGGCCGACACTCTCCATACTCCGTCACTAAATTGCTTCCCCCCGCCGCCTCTGTGATGGAGAAGTAAAATAAAACGATAAGTCCTGAAGGCGTGAATGTGGAATTTATATGTATATATAAATGTCAGGTTTCTTATGGGATCCTTTCAAGCCGAGGCTTCTGACAGAGTGGGGCGAACGGCTGTTTAGAGCCCGGTGAGAGCTGATAGTAGGAGATGGATCTGCACTGGGGTGGAGAGAGAGAGAGAGAGAGAGAGAGAGAGAGAGAGAGACGAGCATCATCCTTTACTCTGCCATACAGCCCAATGGAGCCTTTGAGTATTTGCTTCTCCATCCATTTGAGTGTTTGGAGGTGTACTGACAGGTTAAAAACAAACAGAAAAACAATAATTAACAAGGAATAAGTGGGTGTGAGTGAATGAAGAGACTCGACACAAGATGAAATGACTCGGTAGGACTTGTGGTACCTCACACTCGATCCCCCGGGGGTTTCCCTTTAGCTGACGGTGCTGACTTCAGTTTGTTGTTGCCAGGCTTTCAGGGGGGGAAAGTCAGACGCGAGTAAAAAAACGCGTACAAGCAAAAGCGCGAATCGGCAGTGCGAGTACGTTACCATGGTTACCTCTGATACCTCACGTAATGTTAAGGAGCGATTCACTTCCCGATCTCATCGTTTCACTCGTTTTTTTTATTCCCCCTCACATGTTGTTGTGAATGGAGAGATCAGCTTTTTAAGACCGTTATTGAATTTGTATTTGTAGCTGGTAACAAAATACACACACACACACGATTGAAGCATCACTTCCTGGGAGACGGAAACCCGACACCATGCCCGTGCAGTCATGGATAATTACATCGATAAAGGATGGAGTCGTTTTTCTCTTATTTTCTCCTCTCAGATTATCACTCCCAGCCTGGTTTTGGACCCGGGGCAGGTTGAGGTTTTGGACCCCGGGGCAGGTTGAGGTTTTGGAACCGGGGCAAGTTGAGTTTTTGAGTTACTGCAACTCATTTAAACCGACCGACCGTGTTTATGGAGAAGCTGTTTTCTTTAGAAGCACGCCTCAAGGGAATCTGTCTGCCGGTAATCACATCATGGTCTTGTTTGTTTGTTTGTTTGGTCCTTGTGCTCTTTTTTTAGTTCATTTTATATGGAACGATTCGACTCGACGTCACAACAACAATCTAGACTAACCTGATCTATGTGACTTAGGCGCCTCAGTCTGAAGCGTTTTGTCAAACTGTTGTTTTATGCAGCCGTCGCCAACAGCAGTGGAAGAATGAGTTTAATTAAAGCCAGATAATCCTCTGAAGTGGAGCTTTTGTGTGGCAACTTTACACAGACACACTTTCTTTTTTTTTCTGTTACATTTCTTTTGTTTTTTGGCTTTTGGCTTTTTGTTTTTGTAGCCGGCGGAGCCCAGATGACTTCTACACATATTCTGGTTTAGTCTGCATGAGTCACAGACACGCTCCCTTAATCCAGTGGGAAATTAAATGATCATTCTAGTTTGTTTGTTTGTCTTTGTTCCTCAGAAAAAGGGAAATTCTGTCTTCACAAATCGTGACAGAACACGCAGTAAGCGATGACTCAACGTTTTCAAGGACTGGTAATCTGACTACTATGATCTAAAACACGATCGCGGTGAACGTCACTCCCTCAGGATCAAAGAGGAAGAGCTTCTTTCTAGACTCAACAGTCACGCAGGGGGGAAATCCATCGCAGAAGAGGAAGAGATACCGACGAGACAGTAGCCTCAGTAGACCAGAATGCAATGCAACCGCAAGACGTGCTGTGTGTTGAGTAAGGGGGCGCGGCAATCATCTTTTCTAAACTAGAAAAACATGCTCTCTTGCTATGCCGCTGCTCTCTATCACTGCTGCTGTTGCTCCCTCTACCTCTCCGCCTCACTAGCCCACAGCTGAAAGCAAGTTCATGCCTGTTATCAAAAGGCATTCTGGGAAATGTAGGAAATCACTAACTGGGGTAGAAGTAGACGAGGCAGGTTGAGGGGAAAGTGGGTACAACGATAAAGTGAATTACAGCACTTCACCACATACATACATACACACACACACACACACACACACACACTCACACACACACACACACACACACACAATAAGTGCATCATGTAAAGGCATTTTAGGTGTTAAAATTGCCGTCACACAAGCACATACTGTAAAACAAGGGTGTCAAACTCTCTATGGCACATGGTTTGACACCCCCGCTGTAAACCCATGTTCACACCTAAACGCACAAACACACACACACACACACACACACACACACACACATGCATGAAACACAGCCAGACCCCCCAGAGGTGGCGATGATAAGCAGCAGCTGTCTTATCGTGACGTCTCAGGTTCCGCCGCTGTCCAAGCAGGTTACTACCGGTCAGCACCGTCCTGCAGACACACTGATGCAGGAGTGTGAGGTGTAGCATGCTGCAGGCTACCCCCTCCACCCCCCTCCACCCCTCCTCCACCCCTCCTCCACCCCCCAATACCCCTCAAATAAATGCCAGCCGATGTGGCCTGACAGGCTCACCTCAGCCTGGAGGATCACGAGGACGACGGGGGCAACACACACCCTGACCCTGCGGTGGATATCTGCAGCTCCGAACACAAACACCCTCTCTCCAGATCGGGAGGTAGAAGAGGAGGTCAGGCTGCGTTGAGCCGTCTGACATCAAAACCTGACAAACACAGCAGCGTCGTACCTCGTAGTCAGCCAGACTCGGCGTGGCCTCGTGAAGGTCAGAGCTTAGAGATGCTCGCGCTCCAATTTTTTTTTTTTTGCTGAGTTGCATTTCCACAGAGCCCCGCCCCTTCCACCGCACACACACACATATATACTCTTGACCAAAGTCACCCCACTGCCACTGATGATGCATGATCTAGGTGGTTATGTGTGTGTGTGTGTGTGTGTGTGTAAGGGTACTATGGAGACAAGGCATCCTGGGAACTTGGGAACATGCTTCATTTGAGCAGTTCAGCCCCTTGGAGCATCACATGTGACTCCACGCCCCTCGCCGATTGGCTCGGTGCTCATAGGTTAACACAACAGGACACACTCAACACTGCAGGGGGGAACAGAACAGGTGAGGCGGCCCGGACCCTCTCCAGCTCTCAACCTACAGCGAGGAAAATAATCTCCCTTCAATTTCCCTTTTAGAGTAATTACACTCGCCTCATCCTCCGGGGGGGGTGGGAGGGTGGGGGGGCCTCCTTCAGGTCCACTCGGGAGATCTGTTTTGTGTGCAGCTCCTCGGCACGCGGGAGTCAATCTGAGATGATGTTTGATAATGCTCTGATTAATATTGCATGGTTCATCTCACTTGACTATTAATGGATTCCTGCTCGCTTGTACGGTATCTCTGTGGTCCATCTCTCAGGCGGCTCTGCTTGTTAATGCTGGTCTCGTGTGTGTGTGTGTGTGTGTGTGTGTGTGCTGCTAGACCACACACACACACACACACACAGCAGATAAGAACTCATTCCCATGCCCTTTGTGAATGGCAGGGAGGAGACAGGAGATGGATGAGAGAGAGAAATGAGCCACCCCCTCCCACTCTTATCAGACGTGGGAGAGAAAGAGCGAGATAAAGTAGACCCGCGGTCCAGCATTCATCTGAACCTTATTTTGAAATGACTTGAAAGTTGGTTAAATTGACAGATTATTGCCCTGACAGAAAACTCACTCAACTCAAATCGCGTCATACGTTTGTTTCTGTCAGATTGTTGATCATCTACAGTTACAGATTACTGGGAAAAAATAGATGGAATCAGAAATCAGAAACGTTTTATTGCCAAATATGTGCATCACAAAAAACACAGCAAGAGGAGAATACAAATAAAAGCAAGTACTGTAAAAGGCAAAGGTCAAGAATGCAACATAAAATAGAAAAATACACATTAATATATATGAAAAGATATAAGAAATAAGAAAATAATAACAATAAAATAAAAAGAAATAGCAAAACGCTGAATTTACAAACAAAACAAGACAAAACGATGCACACCAACACACCGAGGCAGCCATCTTGGACGTATTTAATCTGATTACTGTCCTTTTTTACAGTCTTTAACTGTTATAACCATGTTACATGTAATTCTACATACATGTAAACCGCACATCCTGTTGTTATAACCACTCCTTTACCAGTTAGCGTTAGGAAAGCAATGGCTGCCGTCCACCAACAACACCACTCTCATCGCTCAGTCGTCTCCTCGTTATATTATATATTTGCCACATATTTGCCACGTATTTGCTTAATGTGCAGCCGGCAGTCTGCTGGAGAACACATGGGTCCTGGGGGAGATGTTCCTGGTCGACACCCCCCGTGGACGAGCCAGGGATCAGAGGAGGAAGGTAGACGGAAACAAACAGAGATGGACAGAGGCCAGACACGCCTCGCGGCTGTCTGGGTGCCCTGTCACTCAGACGGATCAGAGAGCGCTGACCCATACGGTGGATTGGATTACCACGTTTGTTGAAAAGTTATTTTAATGTTATATAACGTCATGTATATATATTTGATTCAGTCTGTGAGCCAGAAAAGTCAGTTTGGTTGAATGGAATAGCATGTGTCGAAACTCAGCTTCTATTCTACGAAAAACACAAAAAAATCCAATCCTTTTGTAATGAACTCGATATTTTTCACACCCCAATCTGATATGAGGTGAATTCTTGAATAATATGTTTTGTTTGAACTCCAGCTGCTCTCAAGTTTCTCCAGTTAGAAGCTGTCCTCTCCCCCTGGATGGCACCAGGCTGAGTAATGGTTTCGATAGCCTCGAGTATATTGCCTCTGGAATGATTTCCTTTCCCCGATGTACAAACTACTACAGCCAAGATTGCAGTGTGGAGGTCATCAGGCTCAGTCCGTCCTGCTCTCTGCCTCTTCCTGGCTTCCTAACTGGATGGCATTATTTTATTTTATTTTTTTGGTGCAGTCAGTCCTGTCCGATTGAGCTTCGTCAGGACTACTTAGCGGCAACATATGGCACGACATTGAATGTGCACGGGCAGGGGTTGTCCTATAGGTGCCCTTTTCAGATTGAAACAAAGAGGTGGAGTTGCTGATCACCAGAGGAGCTATAAGTAGAAAATATATAATAAAGTCTGAAGGGCACTTACTCTATGTAGGCTATTCAAACCTGCCACATGCTCCTTACCTATGGAGTCAACACGAGGCCAGAAAGCATTGTAAACTTAAGTTTTGTAAACCAAAAAAATATAAAATATCACTTAATTATTAAAAATTTTCACTTTTTTTGCATTTACGATACTTTTTTTGCATGTGCTCAAGCCTCTTCTTCTTCTCTCTGTTTTTTGAATCATGGCGGTTAGCATTCCAAACCCCGCCTCTTCCTCTCTCTGACATGCCCCTCCTCTAACCCCGCCCCCACGTCAAAAAGAGGCCACAAAGTTTTGTAAACGCAAGAAAAGTTTTGTAAATGCTAAAAAGTGATCATTTTTTAATAATTAAGTGATAGTTTATATTTATTTTGTTTACAATACTTCACTTACATTTACAATGCTTTCTGGCCTCGTGTTGACTCCATACTCTCTTCAAGAGCTTGCACTGGCCAGCAGTGATCCTTTAAAGGACTACACCAACCATTGGTGGATTGGCACCAAAATGGCCTCTTCAGTCCAATAGTCTAACTCTTTAGCATACAGTATGTTACTGTAGGTAACCACCGGTGTCTAGTGTTTCCCTGAAAGAGAGACAATGGGAACTGTAAGACTGAAGGGATGATTAGTTTTGATAACACGTCTAAACCTGCCAGGCTTGTTTAGTGGATTGTAAAATAGACCAATTCAACAGAAGAACGCACTTTCAGGAGATCTCCACGAGACTTCCTTTGTTTACACAGGAAGTGAGCAGAGTTAGCCAGACAGCTAAAGTTTTTGCGCTGTTGATTCGTGATGGACTTCAGTAATGAAGTAATGGAAAATGTAATGAAGTCCATCAGAGGTTATAAATCCACACGCCATAAAATAAAAACCAATACCAACTTTGGATGACTAAAAGGTCTCCATGCCTTGGATCATGTAATTGCCTACGGTTACTTAAAGTGGAAAGTGGAAATGTTAGAGCTGTTTTATATTCTCTACAGAATCAGCGACACAATCCAGAAATATGACTACTGATTGAGTTCTTCCTTATCTTGTATGGAAACACATTTATTTCATTTATTTAAAATGGAAGTGGAAACTCTCTTGTTCAACAAAGAAACTACTTTGGCAGGGTCCTATGTGATTTTCCAAAGTCAGTTAATTTCATATTGCATTTCATTTAATACCTGCGATTTTTTGGGATTGGATTACATATTCATCTCAGTGCCTGGTCAGAAATGCAATTATATTGTATTTTCTCCCTTGAAAAGGTATGTGACATGCCACTCTACAAAACTCTCCAGAAATGAGTTTTTTAAAAGCACATTTTCCAAAAATGACATGGGGGTGCATGCTCCTGAACCCCCTAGCACTCCTGGGGTTTTTATACCAGCTTATATCTGCTTCATTATTCAACTCACATTGAAAAGAGTCAGAGAGGATGAGCGAGGATGACAAGGCTCCAGGCCACATTCAAACCCAAGACATCGTATTTACATCGTCGGCGCCTCGTCCAACTGAGCCGTCGGGACAGCCCAGAAACTCACAGACTGTCTGAGATGGTCACGCCTCTGTCGCACAAGGCTAGATGTTTGGCTAACACTACAACTCACACTTCAGAATTAGACATTGTTGGAGAGATATATTGACAACATACAAGTTTCACAGTGCATCCTGGCTCAGATGGTGCAAAGATAACAGGAAGTCAGTTACAGAGCAATTTGACAAGGCAAGAAATAAACTGGACTACATACATCGTTCTACATGAATACATACTACATCCCATAGGTGTTTCCCACAGGAGAAATCTCTTCTTCATCTCTATTATCTCTTCCCTATTTCGAAATAGGGGAGATCTCAGTTTTGTATCATTTTGTGGTGACCTATATCTGAAATGTTTCTCCTATAAACCCCCTCAGGAGCGAGGAGGAGATAGCACAGAGAATAAATTCTTGAGACTCGAGATATTTATGAGATAAATTCATGAGATAAATTTGAAGAGTCTAACATAATGGTGAGAAGCTGCTACTGTGTGGCTGTTGGCTCCAATAGGCTTCAATAGGAAAGTATGTGACAACGGTGCACGCTTAAGAAGAAGGAGTCATAAAACATCATAGTGAGTTTTCTCATGCCTGGAGACATAAAATTGTAAAATGACATTTATTATTATATATCCGAGTGAGATAAACATGAACATGAAAATGCCTCTTTGTCTTTTGCTTTCCGATTGGTTGCCTTGTATCATTTCCTGTTCCTCATGTGAGAGTCTAAAGTGACTAATGTTGAACGCTAACAAGGTGTCTGCAGCTTTTATTGTGTATTTGATGGGTTCACTTGATTGTTTGGTATCACAGATGGGACATAATTGTACACTGAAAGGTTTCATCCCTTGATACAAATGCAACAAGTCAGTTAGATCACCCAGAGCCAAAGCATCTGTCCTTCCCCACCGCAAATCATCTGCACATGAGAGTAAAATCTGTCACGGAGCATTTTCTCTCCCTTCGATCCTCCCTCCCTCCCTTCCTAGCCCTCCCTCTTTTTTTTTTTTTTCTCAGCGAAGTGTTTGATCACTTTGATTTGTTCAAACAGAATAGGGCTCTCTGTGTTTTCCAGGAAGGCTTTCCACTCCACAGGTGGCGTATCTCAGTGTACTTTTCATTTATTTTTAATGCCAGCCCCTCCAGGCAGCGGACGCATAAACCTCCCCGTCCTCTCACGCACTCCCGTGGTCTCATCACCCTCTCTCTCTCTCTCTCTCTCTCTCTCTCTCTCTCGCCCCGGGGGCCTCCCTGACGGCGAGGGTAAACGGCTGGAAGTGGAGGTCGGCCTCGACTTGAGGACGCTTCTCTGACTGCAAATGCTGCCGCCGCCGCTGTGAGGGCAAAGATGTATTATGAGTAAGAGTTTTTATGTCCGCGATGCCCACAGCAGCCGGGCTCTCCGCTGAACCAAACGCCAAATGGACTCGAATGTCCCTACGTGGTGCTGGTGGAGCGCTAGCCGCCCGACGAGCTAGGACATGGCAGATGGTTGTGGCGGTTTGAGAAGCCATCTGATGCTGCTCAGGGAGCTCGTCACCCTTATACCTTACAAAACTGCTGCCCAACACAGGCTGCACAATATTTACTAAAATCCTACTGCAGGGTTTTCCTTGTTGCAAA
This sequence comes from Hoplostethus mediterraneus, assembly GCA_034670385.1. NCBI lineage: Eukaryota > Metazoa > Chordata > Actinopteri > Trachichthyiformes > Trachichthyidae > Hoplostethus > Hoplostethus mediterraneus. Next base: position 1,165,486 of record JAXDDW010000043.1, on the reverse strand, counting down.
TTGCAATTGCAGTATGCATTGCTACACAGTGTGGACATTTCTACATCTTCTACGTGTTTAAAGAGGAAGATTTAAGTGTCCTTCAGCAAGACATTGAATCCTCACCTGCTCCAGAAGGGCCTCTCCTGGTTACATGCATGTGCAGGTAATTAGTGTGTGATTAGTGTGTGTGTTTAGTAGGTTGGCTGAAACATCTTCCTCTATAAGGAGATTTGTTGTGAGTAATGGTGCTGTGACAATGACAGACACATAGGGAACAGAGGGGAGGCTCTTCAGTACAGTAGGGAGCTCCCGATGGAAACACCTCTTCCTCTCTGCCAGAGGGTAGGGTCCCCCAGAGGTGGGGGGGCATAGAGATGTCATACATATATACTCGTACATGCACACACACACACACACACACACAAATTCTGCACACCGGTCATTCCCGTTAGCATGCACAGAAGCACAGTTACTTATGCAAACACAGCATATAGTCGTGAGCCAGGACCTTTCCATGCTGCAGAGTATGTTTGTGTGAGTGCGTGTGTGCATGTGCACGTGTGTTTGTGTGTGCATGTGCACGTGTGTTTATGTGTGTGAGTGCACGTGTCAGGCTTGCAGTCGGAGGCATGGGGGAACGGAGGCAGAGCCGTGAGGAGTTGGAAGTGAGACAGTTTAGGTATCGGTGCCTGCTGCTGCTCGCCTGCTGCTCGCCTGCTGCTGCTCGCCTGTCTGGGTCAGAATGAGGCTTTTCCTCAGGAAGCGTCCGGGCGCCAGGAGCACGCCGGCGAGTGCACGGACCTGCCAATTACACTCAGCCTCTCCAGCCTCTCCAGCCTCTCCAGCCTCTCCACTCCGCAGCGCTGCCGTTATTATACCCTCAGGATTCACTGCAAGTCCTCGCCCATTCACGAGGCACCTGCTCTTACTCCAGCTGCAATGGGGTTTCCCGCTAGGGCTTAATATCTCATATAAGCAATATGAGAGGATTCTGTTTATGTGTGTGTGCATGGAGAGAGCGGTGACAGTGCCATATATATGCACATGAGACCAAAAGAGTCAAAAAGCTGTCGTAGGTGCTGGATGGTAGATGGGTGGGGCTTTCCACATAGGGAAATATAATGTGTGTCCGGGTTTAGACAGTCACAGGAAATTATTGATTGCTTGATAAAATCTATTCAACAATTTCATATTTAAGGAATATGCAGTTTCACAAAGACGGTGATTCCACTCATGCAAGGCATCAGGCCTGCAATACACAACCGCTCTCCTGGGTTTTTATGAGTTAACGTCCAACACTTTTCACAATCGGTCCCCTTTAAATAATTTAGAGCTCTCCAGAAGCTGTTGGGCGCTTTTAAATGGCACATTCACATTTCACAGCGCTCCTAAAGCTGATAATTGTTGGCGTTTTTTGTCCTATCAAAGTTATTCTTATGAGTTTTTAATGGGAGCACGTCTTTGCTCTCTCGGTAAAGTGGCCGATGGCACGGAGGAATTCAACAGTGGGAGAAATGGCCTCATGAAAGAATCGGTCGTCTGCGACAGATTACTGCCGCAATAAAACAGCGTGTCTCTCATCTCGACCTCGGCGACCACGCCAGCGTCACCTTCAGGGCCACGGGCCGATGTCCTGCCTGGGATTAAATCTGCTGTGTGGCGTTTAATCCTTCAGGCAGATTGCAGAGAAGAACAAGGCGGGGTGTTTGACACACCCTGTAGTCAGACTTGACCGACAACACGCCTTACAGTCGGCAAAGACAAACCCTCTACTTTATGACCTGTTGACCATAAACCACATCAAGCTGCTCTGTCAGATTTCGATGACTTTCAATTATGTTTCATTACGAAGGCATCCACATCTAGAAAACTGATACCTTACTTTTCCGTTCCAGAAGTACCAAAGTAATCTCAAGTGTTTGCAGTTATGTAGTGGAGGTTGGAGCAGGAGGTCATAAAGGTCAGGTGGTGGTCCAGAGAGGGACTGAGTGTGTCATGGGTTTTCCTTTTCCCACGGTGCGAGATGTTTCATTCACTTTCACACGACCTGACTGGATATTTTGTCAAACTCCCACAATCCTTCCTCGTGTTCAACAAGACAGTTTGATCATCTGATTGGTTATCTGGTTCTAGCTGCACCCTCAGCTGATGAGCGTCATCAATCTTTGAGTATCTAGTTTAACAGTGTGATGGGCCGATCGTTGATCCGATCACCGATTGAAATGATTATTGGTTCATTATGGGTTCCAGTAGCTCCTCACTGCTAGTCAGTGCCTGAAAGTTGGCGAGTTTTCCCTCCATAGTTTCTTCTGAGGTAACGCCAAACAGCCCTCTCTCACCTCGTATTGAGTGATGCTCGCTCGCCCGGTGTTACAGTCTCTTGTGTAAGTATCGCAGCTGCAGTGGCTAATCTATGTGGGACTAAAAACAGTTACAACTAGTTTGAGCTAGCAAGTTGGGCCAATGCTAACATAACATTCTGGCAAACCGGCTACTACTACTACTACTACTACTACTACTACTACTACTACTACTACTACTATTACTACTACTACTACTACTACTACTACTACTACTACTACTACTATTACTACTACTACTACTACTACTACTACTACTACTACTACTACTAGGTCACTGTGTTGCAGCACACCTAGCTAGCCGCTGTGCGACTGGACAGCATCTGTACTTGTTTTTATTTCTGGAGTCTCACCATCATGTGTGAGACGTACAAGGTGCTAATGCTCCTGCTAGCTACAGCAACACCGCTGTGAGGAACAGTTAAAATGGTGACTGTAGATGATAATGCCTCCTCCAGCTAAACCCGACACCAGGCCCGTGTGAGCGTGTGAGCCCAACAGAGTCGAGTCAGTTTGAATCACGGGTGCATGTCTGCAGAAGGCCGAGCTTGTCTTCCTGTGTGTTTCTGTTATTGCTCTCTGAATGAAGCCATCCACTTTTTCCCCCTTTACGAGTTGTTTCCAGAGGCCACTATAAAGCGCCACCAGCCCTCAACTGTCTCCTATTAGAGCACCGACTCTCCAGCATGTGGGGCCGCCTGGAGCGCCTGTGCTTCTCCGATGAACACAAATGTCACCGAGCAAAGAAAAACATCACCCCCCCCCCCCGCCATGTTCTCTTTCTGATTTTTTCCAATACTCGCCGAGGTCCAGGAAGCAATAAATAAACAATAGAGATGTACAGCCCCGGCGCCTATACATGAAGGGTAGCGTGCATCCACATGTCTGACTCCCGGGGCCATCACGCACATCCTGCACATCCTGCTGCCCTATTTCCTGGACTGGGTGGGCTGCACCTGATCAGGATGCACCAGCCTCCATTATCACAAGTGTATAAAAAAACTAGTGCTTTTATCTCCCCCAGTTCCGGGGGGGAGAGAGAGAGAGAGAGAGAAGGAGAGAGAGAAGGACAGATGAAATAGGATGAGGAAAAAAGTAATTGAAGCAGCTTGTAGCCCAGCGATCTGGAAACTCTATAATATTGCTTTTATGTTCCTTTCCATCTGCTGTTGCTCCTGTGGCACTTCCACTATTTCCCCCAACAACCCCCTTCATCCTCCTCCTCCTCCTCCTCCTCCTCCTCCCCCTCCTCCTCCTCCTCCTCCTCCTCCACCTCCTCCTCTCAGGTACATTCGAGCTAATGTAGCATTTAACGGCGTAAGAGACACATTTTGTGCCACGTCATCGTGTCCTTGTCATTCAGGTTGCCCTCTCTGCTGTGGTCAGTGCAGCGGTCAGGTGTGACCCACCTGGGGGCCGGGTGGAGAAACCGTGCACAGAAAGTGTTGTGCACGGCAGGATTCAGGGGTTTATAAAAATCCACTGGACCTGGACCACTGGTCTTCATCAGGGTCTGTTAGTACTAATATTGTACATTGCGACGAAGCACGAACGAGTCTGTTTTATTACAAGTCCGATTAAAATGAGATCAAAACTGGGCGACATACCAAGTTCCATCTGGCCAGGTGGACCGAGTCTCCCGAGTCTCCCGAGTCATCAGGCACAACGCCACTAATGGTAGTTTGGCCCAGGATACAAGCCAAGCGCTGCTTCTCCTCCACTGGGTCCCTCTCCTCTTCCACTGGGTCCCCTCTCCTCCTCTACTGGGTCCCCCTCTCCTCCTCCACTGGGTCCCCTCTCCTCTTCTACTGGGTCCCCTCTCCTCTTCCACTGGGTCCCCTCTCCTCCTCTACTGGGTCCCCCTCTCCTCCTCCACTGGGTCCCTCTCCTCTTCCACTGGGTCCCCTCTCCTCTTCTACTGGGTCCCCTCTCCTCCTCCACTGGGTCCCTCTCCTCTTCCACTGGGTCCCCTCTCCTCCTCCACTGGGTCCCTCTCCTCTTCCACTGGGTCCCCTCTCCTCTTCTACTGGGTCCCCTCTCCTCCTCCACTGGGTCCCTCTCCTCTTCTACTGGGTCCCCTCTCCTCCTCCACTGGGTCCCTCTCCTCTTCCACTGGGTCCCCTCTCCTCTTCTACTGGGTCCCCTCTCCTCCTCCACTGGGTCCCCTTCTTCTCCTCCACTGGGTCCCCTCTCCTCCTCCACTGGGTCCCTCTCCTCTTCTACTGGGTCCCTCTCCTCTTCCACTGGGTCCCTCTCCTCTTCTACTGGGTCCCCTCTCCTCCTCCACTGGGTCCCCTTCTTCTCCTCCACTGGGTCCCCTCTCCTCCTCCACTGGGTCCCTCTCCTCTTCCACTGGGTCCCCTCTCCTCCTCTACTGGGTCCCCCTCTCCTCCTCCACTGGGTCCCTCTCCTCTTCCACTGGGTCCCCTCTCCTCCTCTACTGGGTCCCCCTCTCCTCCTCCACTGGGTCCCTCTCCTCTTCCACTGGGTCCCCTCTCCTCTTCTACTGGGTCCCCTCTCCTCCTCCACTGGGTCCCTCTCCTCTTCCACTGGGTCCCCTCTCCTCTTCTACTGGGTCCCCTCTCCTCCTCCACTGGGTCCCTTCTTCTCCTCCACTGGGTCCCTCTCCTCCTCCACTGGGTCCCTCTCCTCTTCCACTGGGTCCCCTCTCCTCTTCTACTGGGTCCCCTCTCCTCCTCCACTGGGTCCCTCTCCTCCTCCACTGGGTCCCCTTCTTCTCCTCCACTGGGTCCCTCTCCTCTTCTACTGGGTCCCTCTCCTCTTCCACTGGGTCCCTCTCCTCTTCTACTGGGTCCCCCTCTCCTCCTCCACTGGGTCCCCTCTCCTCCTCCACTGGGTCCCTCTCCTCTTCCACTGGGTCCCCTCTCCTCCTCTACTGGGTCCCCCTCTCCTCCTCCACTGGGTCCCTCTCCTCTTCTACTGGGTCCCCCTCTCCTCCTCTACTGGGTCCCCTCTCCTCCTCTACTGGGTCCCCTCTCCTCCTCTACTGGGTCCCCTCTCCTCCTCCACTGGGTCCCCCTCTCCTCCTCCACTGGGTCCCCCTCTCCTCCTCCACTGGGTCCCCCTCTCCTCCTCCACTGGGTCCCCCTCTCCTCCTCCACTGGGTCCCCTCTCCTCTTCCAC
>JAXDDW010000043.1:472500-525000 GCA_034670385.1 Hoplostethus mediterraneus | reverse complement strand
GAGGTGAAAGAGGAGAGGAGGAGGTAGCGAGGGGGAATCGGGAGGGAACGGTGGTTGATGAAGTCAGAAGATGACAGGAATGAAAGAAGAAGAAGAGGAGGAGGAAGAGGGCAATACAAAGGACAAAAGAGAAGGGGGAGGTGGATGAAGAGGAGATGGAGGAGATGCAAGGAGGCAGGGGAGAAGAGGGAGATAAATGAGAGAGAGAAGAAGAAGGTGGTGGTGGTTTGATATAATCACAAAGACCCAGAGGTGGAGGAGACAAAGGGAGGGAACAGATCAGAGGACAGAAGTAGAGCAAGACTATAAATTACTCCCACAAATCCTGAACCAACCATCGGTCCTTCATCCCAGATGTACACATCATCATCATCCTACTTCCTACTTCCTGCCGTCCTACCGTCATCCATTACCGTCTCGGGTCCGGTTCTCATCAGAGCCGGTGCCAGCTGGCTTCACCGCCAATCAGAAGGACAACACCGCGGCACTCAGGAAACCCATGAGCTGCCTGGATATCACTTCCCTCCACTCTCTCTCTCTCTCTTTCTCTCTCTCTCTCTCTCTTTCTCTCTGCTCCCTTTCTTTTTCCCGCTATCTGCTAGCACGCAGCTTTTCCCTTTAATTAACTCCTCAATCAAAAGATGCCACTTCAAAGTCACGGCTTTGGGGGGGGGGGGGCGTTAAGACTTCGCGAGGCGGGAAGACGAAGAAACAAGCCGGCGTCAGCTCCTCCTCCTCTCCTCACACTCGACAACTCGTCCTCAACGCTCACCCGCACACTCGTCGGCCCGTGGTTATCGGCGGCTCCGGCTTCCCGGGCCTGAGCGGAGAGAAGGTGAAACCTCCCGCTACCCGGCCTGCATCCTAATCACTACCTAGACGCATCCCCGGTGCCCGTTACCTAAGTCAAGGGCGCCACACCAGACATGTGTACAATCAGTCTCCCGCCGTCAGATTAGAGGGCAGATTGGCACTTCAGGTAGCTAATGAAAATCCGAAGTCACTCAACTGAAGTGGAGCACCTGCAGTCGCCGGCTAATGATGTCTGCTGGGGGAAAAAAGCAATATCATGGAGGAGAGGCTGCTTTTATTGTAAACGCTTGATTTACAGGTAATGGACGGCCACGGCGCGGGTCCACCTGCTGGAGGCGGGACATCCTCTGCGGTCATCCTCTCGTTGCGTTGGTGAGGTGATGGGACGTTTCATCTCAATGACCAACAGCGACTATACTGTCAACAGTCCACTTGATAAAGAGCAAAACCGATAAGACCAGATCAGGAACATCTCACAGGAGAGGCGCTGCCTTATCTTGGCTCTGCTGCACCGATGTGATAAACTAACGCTGACATGAAGGGAACATCGATCTTTAAGCACTTTTCTTTTTAGATTTTGGACAATTTACTTTTAACGTCTCTCCTGTGAGAATGGTTTTTAATACAGGGGGCTGATGAACCTGGCAGCAGGTTGTTGTTCTCCAGTAGGAACTTCCCATCATAGATGTTTCCTTGAATTACTCTTCCGTTAGGCTTAACTCAAAAACGCCTCTGTACTTGTACTCAGCGTCCATCAGACCCAATGATAATTAAAAAGTTTAGTAAGTTCTGTTCTCTGAGATGTGGAAACTTTAAAGGGTAATTCCGGGATTTTTAAACCTGGCCTCTATATCCACAAAATCGCCTATTATACCGCAAAATAGATCCAAAACTTTTCGGAGTTGCTCCGGTAGATCGGCTCAGTTGGCAGTCACGAAACGGGCTCAATGGCTGCAATGTAATCTGTAGGGGCAAGTGTGCGCGGTCAAAGTACGTCCACTAAAAGTGCTTGATTTTGCCACTGACAGGCTCAGATTGTTATTCGTGTGTCTGACAACATTATTATCCAAACACGACCCTGTGGTCTGCTGTACGTGTGGAAGGGCAACTCCGGTTAAAGTGTGGACCTGATTCTCTGGAGGATATCCGAGGTGTACGTCTGGAAGAGACCGACTGATACAAACTGAAGAGAGTGGCCATGGGGAGAGACAGGAGTAAACAAGCCAACCTAAACCAACACATCACCAGTTGAGAGAGAGTGGGTGTATCATTTACCCAGCTCATCTTCCACAGCGACGATCAGTCAGAGTCTGTGAGAAGACAGAGATGTCTCCACTGCTGCACACACTTCCTGACTATGACAGATGTGCCATGGTGAGGTTTTGCCTCGCTCTCTCACCGTCCTCGCTAACTCTTTCTCTCTGTGTTTCTAAACAAAATGAGAACATTATCTTTCAGGGAGGAGGAGGAGGAACAGCAGCACGAGTCGAGAGGAAGATGAAAGACTGCTTCGATGAGGCTATAAAGATCGATTCGGCACAAGGGTGGCGCAGATTGGCTCTGACATTGCAGGCTATATCCTGGTGTTAAAACGTAAGGCCTACCCTCTGCCGTACTGGCACAGTCTCAGGGACACACTGTTGACTGGGAATGACTCAATCCCAGTCGTTCCCAGCTGATCTGATTCCCAGACTACCAACTCGAGGGCCTGTACGTAAACGTTAGGAGGGCCTCTGCAAAGCCAGGCGGTTTTGACAATAGAGGCATTTACTGGCACTGGCACTGTCCACAACGGAATTGATGGCCACCCGCAGCCACTCCGGGGCTGTGGTCAGATTTAATCACATTACCAGCTATAATGCTCCCCAATCAGATGGAGAAACGAGAGGCCATCATTGAGGACAATAACCATAAAAGATGTGCACTGAGGCCACGGAGCTGAAAGGCCCCTGCTCAGCCATGAGGCTCAAACCAGCCTGCATCACCAGACGCTCACCGAGCAGAGCGGCCCTACCGGTGTCTCTAAACTGTGTCTTTCTTTATGTGTGTGTGTGTGTGTGCGCACATATGCTTTCATGTGTGTGCGTGTGTGTATACGAGAAAGTGTGTGTAACGTAGGAGGAGCCAGAGAGTCCAGGAGGTCCGACAGAGCAGACAAATGGAGATGTTAGGGCGTTTAAAAAGCAATGCCCATTGTTGAGAGCCATCTAGTCTGATATTGTTTTAATAGCATTGATTATTTTATGATCCAGAAAATAAACTATTATCTATTAATACCTGCGTCCAGATCACACTGTTATCTTTTAGACGTTAAATTGCTGCTCTTATCTGGTGTGATTTACAATGAGCGACCAGCAGCATGATGCTTTCACAGACACATGGCTACTGATGCACACACTATGGCAGGGATTGAACCTATGGCCTTTTGGTTGTGGGACAGTCTCTCTAACCACACTTGAGTAATTACATCAATGAAACATATTTGACTAATAAATCTAATATTGGTATTTTTATTTTTATTTTTAGTGATTTTTTTTATGGTTTCTTATATGATGAGTGAGATTAACGCCCTTCGGTCCCATCGACTTGTTAAAATCCTGTTGCATATTTTCAAAAGATCACAGGCATCGATAAGAAAATCATCATTCTTCTAAGAAAATTCTGGCAAAATGCACTTTTTTTTTTTTTAGAGATAAGCACTTGACAAAATCAATCTGGATACACGCTGTAATACATTTTGGTTTGCTCTCCATCACAGTGTAAACAGGCCCAGAGAACGTTTCATGACTGACATTTATCAGGTGACCTATTCTTAATGAATCATCTTATTGGGGTGGCTTGGCCTTTGGGCTGTAATTACAGGGTAGAGAGAGAGAGAGAGAGAGAGAGAGAGAGAGAGAGAGAGGTAGAGAGAGGCAAGACAAAGGGAGGAGGAGGAGGAGGAGGGGTAGCGAAAGGACGAATGATGCAACCCGCCGGGATCGAGTGAATCTAGGAGGCTACAGAAAAATGACGGCAGCAAAATGAACACAAACCACTCTGCTTGTTTAAACAGTGCAAATCGCTGCCAGATCGTTTGGAGGAGGGATTAATATTTACAGTGAGGGATTGTTGACACAGCGTGAGGTTAGCAAGCGGGGCCTGTGCTAACAGAGGCCTACTGGCTGGTATGGAGGAGCTGCAGTGCTTTAACGCAGTGAATCATCACCGCCCTCCCAGCTGCCCCGGAGCTCTCCTGCTTCATAGTGTCCCTCTGTCTTTTTGTCTTCTCTCTCTCTCTTTCTCACTATCTCTCTCTCTCTCACACATACAGACCCATGTAGACACACACATTCACCCAAAGGCACATAGCAGCAGCAGCAGCATAGTCCGCTTGCATGTATTTGAGTTATTTTGGCTTTTCTTCAGTTCTCTGGAGTTCATCTGCTTCCAAGAGTCTTTGTCATTTCTTCTAATTCTACTGTAACAAAAGATGGTGAAATTACTTCTTTGTGCTTTATATTGAATTTCAGTGCATAGATGAAGAAAAAGCCTCCAGAGTGGAATCACAATAACCCAGCAATAATGACACACACACACACACACACACACACACACACACACACACACACATGCATGCACAGATGCACACATACACACAGAAACACGTGTACATGAGCACATAGGCGTAATGCCGTTGAATGCCGTTGTTCAAGGCCAGATCTACCTCGCTGGTCTTTATCCGCTGACATTTTGTGAATGAGTCCATCAATCAGGTTTGTTTGACCAGTTTAATAAAAGAGGAGCTACATCCTCTAGCCCAGTGGTTCTCAATCCAGTCCTCAAGGACCCCCTGTCCTGGAGGTTGTAGCCTATTGTACTATATGTACTATGCAGACTGTCAATGTGTTTATCATTGTTACTTCTTCCAGTTTTACTAATCATTGCTTTACAATCGTAAGTGCATCATGTGACCAAATGGATGCAATGCAATTGATGAACTTGTTTACATGCGGGTCCATGGTTTAAAGCGTATCTATTCGGGGATCCTCGACATGAATAAAGTTTGGGAGCCTCTGAGTTATATAACAGGCTTTACTGATGCTGGCATTCTAGATAACAAGCGCAGTGCAGTTCATTAGCTAACCTTCTTTTCATATTTTCATGACATTTCTGCATCAGCAAAGACGGGAAAGAAGCAATGAAATGCAACAAATGTCAGCTTCAAATCCACGTGAGCATTTGGTTCATGCCCCACCAGGGTTATTAGCTCGTTCTGTAAATGACTTGGTGGAGGTTTTGCGTCTGGGTTTGCTTATAAACCCAAGTGGATTGTTTTGGTGTCTCATTATGAAGGTTATTCAGCCACAACATGATGTCTGTGGGGAAATCAGAGTCAGGTCAAATAGTATCTGCAAATTTATGTAATTCTGTGCAGCTTTTTTACCAGGTTGATGAGGTTTACTGCATCAAAAATCAGGATGTGAAGGAGTGTTATCTCCCCTCTCTCTCCCCCCTCTCTCCCCCCTCTCTCCCCCCTCTCCCCCCTCTCTCCCCCGTCTCTCTCGCCTCTCTTCACTGTGAACTAAATTGCAAAATAAAGATAATCTTCAATGCTATATAATGGGGGTCAATGCTAGGGGGATCCATGGGCATGCACCGCCGTAAAGAAATATTTGAAAAAATCTGCTTTTAAAAACTCATTTCTGGTGAGTTTTGTACAGGTGGCGTGTTACATAAACTTTCAAGGAACAAAGTTAAATATAGCTGCATTTATATTATAATAATATGTAATCCAATCTAAAAATTTCAGGTATAAAATGAAATGCAATGTGAAATTAGCCAGCTTTGAAATATCAGCGTTAGTTTCCATTTCCAATTTGTTTCTATGCTGAAAAAGCAAAATCTCAATCAGTATTAATTTCTGGATTATGTCACTCAGTTTACACAAATCCACACGTTGCAATTCATTTTCTTTTTTTCCCTTAAGAGTTCACTTTACTGATAGACTGGCACACTAGGCCAAAACCAACGATACAATTAATTGTGTGACATTTCATTTCGGTTTAACAGTGTAAAAGAGTTTCTCCTCACTGAAGTTTTCTATCCCTCACAATTTATTTTTTATTTTTTTCACCTCAAGGACCTCCACATTATCCTGCACACATTGGATAAGAGAAGGAGGAAGAAGTGTCTTATGATTTAATCAAGAGGATGAAAACAACAAAGTGACCTTAACTGGTTCCTGCTGACTGGACGTTACTGGATATTATCTAAAGGTACAGCTAGTGCTCCATACATGCAATCTAAAAATCATAGTATATGTGACACAATGTGACTCTCAACTTCCAAACCAACCTCTCCTACTTTGCAAAGTCACAGTGAAAGTCAACAGTAAAGACAATGCTATACGGTGAGCAAGAGAGGGAGAGCCTGATGAGGTGTTTTCAATAGCCTGGCTTAGGAAGCAAGCAGAGTGGCTCATGAAACCCATGACACCGCGAGGACACTCAACAGGGAAATCAACCTAAAGGAGCCTGTATGACCCTCAGCCCGCCCTCCCCAATCAATACCGCAGAGGTTTCCACGAGAGCCCGACACAGCCAGAGACACTACTGACCCAACACTGTGGTAGTTCTCTTTCTAGCATTCGCTTCCATGTCTGGGGGATTCGTCTCTCTGTGTATTTCTCAGAAGCATTATTTCATTACACCGGCCATGATTGGCTGGCAGTGGAGAGAACGGCATCAGGAGACTGGCCCCTAACCTACCTGGGTCTTGGGTCTTGCTAGTAAATTGTCCATGGAGGATCGACTGCACTCCGTCGACCAGGCACTAGAGTTCTCCATTAAGCCACTTCCTTATCCTCACCACAGATAAGGATCCTCTCGAGAGTCACTTGCAGGACTCAACTGGTTCACTACACAGTCACCATGCCAGTTGCCGGACGAATAAACTAGCCCATAGCTAATTTAGCCAAGCTGTGTTTAGCACTCCAGCTAACCCACTCCCACCACAGGGACTAGAGACTCTGAGGCAAGCAGCAGCACCAATGGACCCCCTGGTGGCAGCTCACCTCCACCCAACGTTGACAACAACCTCCTCCAGGGTCTCAACGCTGCCTTCCAAGGCCAACTGTTTCCAGTCTGCCGTGACAGAAAGGGCCTCCGAGGCAGCAGCTCTGAATGTCACCTCACTGCCTACCAAGCGGAGTTGTTTGAGGTTTCGATGGGTGAGCTTGACACTGCCCTGTGGGAGGCGACCTCCGGGTTCAGAGAACTTCAACCACGGGAGAAGCCAAGGCTATGATGGTGTTACAGGAAATAGTGAGAGGTTTGAGGATGAATGGATGGTAAACGGCTGCATTTATATAGCGCTGGCAACGAGCTACCATGCAAGGTGACCATCGGGAGCAATCTGGGGTTCAGTGTCTTGCCCAAGGACACTTTGACATGTGGACTGGAGGAGCCGGGGATCGAACCTACGATCTTCCGATTGGAGGCCGACCTGCTCTACCTCCTGAGCCACAGCCGATGAAGTGTCCTCAGCAGACCTTTGCACAAGGCAAGTCGTGGCAAAGGCGTGGCGAAGGCGTGGCCCACTTCCAACCCTGCAGGGCCCAGGACCCTAAAAATGCCTGGCCCAAGAAAGACATCTATATATACTGTATACACAGTATCCCCTATATATTTAAAGAGGTATACTTCACATGCTTACACTGGTTTCAGTACATAATGTCTTGGCAACGCTCACCTTTCCTGCTGCCGAGGCTCCTTGGTCCATGGAGAAGCTGCAGGACAAACAGAAGAGGAAACATTAGCCAGCTTAGCTCTCAGTCTCTCACACATACAGAGACCTGCATGTGATGAATCACGCTTCACCGTCTGGCAGTCCAACCGACGAATCTGGGTTAGGCGGACGCCAGGAGAACGCATCGCACCAACGGTCTGGGGCTGTTTTTCATGGTTCCAGTGAAGGGAAATCTTAACACTGCAGCATACAATGAAAGACTTGGAGAAGGTGATTTCCTGTCTCGACGCCCCCTGTGCACAAAGCGAGGTCACTCATGCTCTTGTGGCTGAATGGAAGTGAATCCCTGCAGCAGACTGGAGGCTGTTATAGCAGCAGAGGGTGGATCAACTCCATATTAATGCCTATGATTTTAAGTTTAAGTGTGATTAACAGCTCATTTTAAACTGCTAGCTTGCAGCTTCTCCCACTCAAACACTTTCTCTCTCTCTTCCTCACAACAAATACACACACACACACACACACACACACACACACACACACACACACCCTCTCTCTGTACGTTTTGCCTTACTGCTACCACAAAGAGCAGAGCTTTTCATCAAGAGATTTGTGTAAAGTTTGTCTGAGAGCGCACTGAACCAGACATGTAATCTTTGTAATCTTAAAATTGAAAAACTAAGAAATCTAAAATTGTACATGTTTTTTCCGGCCAACCTCATCAGAGTACTTTTATGGCACAGACACACACACGCACACACACACACACACACACACACACTGTCAGAAGCCTAATATTCATGTCTGAGTGAAATGACTCTCGTACGTCTTCACATCCTCCAGTGCCAATGGAGTAATAGGCTTTAAAGACCATGAGAAAACAACAAACAACTTGAAGCCTCGGGAGCCAGAAACGCCAGGAAATAAACAGTTAACTCAACGCTGCAGCGTGTCCTGAAACGCCAGGAAATAAACAGTTAACTCAACGCTGCAGCGTGTCCTGAAACGCCAGGAAATAAACAGTTAACTCAACTCTGCAGGGTGTCCTGAAACGCCAGGAAATAAACAGTTAACTCAACGCTGCAGCGCGTCCTGAAACGGCAGGGAATAAACAGTTAACTCAACGCTGCAGCGTGTCCTGAAACGCCAGGAAATAAACAGTTAACTCAACGCTGCAGCATGTCCTGAAACGCCAGGGAATAAACAGTTAACTCAACGCTGCAGTGTGTCCTGAAGCGCCAGGAAATAAACAGTTAACTCAACGCTGCAGCGTGTCCTGAAACGCCAGGGAATAAACAGTTAACTCAACGCTGCAGCGTGTCCTGAAACGCCAGGGAATAAACAGTTAACTCAACGCTGCAGCGTGTCCTGAAACGCCAGGGAATAAACAGTTAACTCAACGCTGCAGCGTGTCCTGAAACGCCAGGGAATAAACAGTTAACTCAACGCTGCAGCGTGTCCTGAAACGCCAGGGAATAAACAGTTAACTCAACGCTGCAGCGTGTCCTGAAACGCCACATTAAATTCAGCCTGTCCTGGGATTCAAATTCAATTAACCAGGTTGACTTCTGGGACCAGCGCAGCCGTTCATTCCCTCCTCGCACAGATTTTTCGAATGTCTCCTCCCGGGCCGGTTAATTAGCAGTCTACCGGCAAGATATGAAAACAAGTGGTGCAGATGTTTGAGATACTCTAATTTAATTGAATATAATGGAAAAGCACAGCATGTTCTTTCATTTAGTCAAACACGTATTTGAGCCGGCACAGCGGCCAACATAGTGACTCTAGGTGATCTTCAGTGGTGTGTGCGATACGCCGTGCACAGCAGTTTCTTTGTCCGGTGTTGCGTATTTGTATTTACATGGCTAAAATGAGTCATACATCAAATTCACATTTAAATTTCCTGTCTCCACTACTGAGAAGTTTTGTGGTTTCAGCTACTTCAATGATATTCTCAGAGAGATGCATGGCTGCAGGCACGTGAGGACACACAGCAGCTGGAGAGAAGAAAGCCATCTGTCTCTTCCACGATTCATTTTGAAAATCGCGTTGTTTCCGCGAGAAACACCAATAACCACGTCACTGTATCTCATGAGGGGGATTCAACCGGAAAAATAGTGATAATGTAAATGTCAAATGTATTTTTAGTCCAATTGTTTTGAGCTGACGGTAAAAATTAGTCTGGCATTTAGATTGGACTTTAATTTGGTCGTTGGAGATCACATTCATTCCAGGTGATGAGACACTCAGGTGTGGCATTTTCAGAGAAGCGCTGGCATTTTCCCAAGAGAACGGTATATATTGCTTTTTCTGCTCCGGGATGCGAGTGCAATGTCCTGCCATCTCAGGCAACGAGCATCACGGCAGACGGCATCAGACGGTTATGGACTGTGACGGAGATGGAGAGGACATTTCCACGGGTGTTCCCTCCACATCTCTGCAGGTCTTTTTACTGCTACGTTGCTCTAAATTGCAATATTTCTCTTGTGTCAATTTTTATTTGCAACTAGAATTGTTTTAAGCAATTTTATTAAACTGGCTAAAAAAAAAAGAAGACATTTCTAAATGTGTGGCAGTGGAAAGGATGAAATCGTCTCAATTGTCAATTGAATTATTAACTCTTAATTGAATTATTAACAATTAATTATTTCACAATTTTCTGCTTATTTGTTCTCAGATATAATCACAGAGGTATCACCTTATTACACCCTTCACACACACACACACACACACACACACACACACACACTCACCCGGCCATGCTGCTGGTGGCGGAGCTCTCGGCGATCTGCGAGCTGGTGATCCACTTGGTCTCGCCCACCACCGTCCTGGCGTGCGGCAGGCGGCCCACGTCCTTCACCGTCATCATCAGGTGCCGCGACGACTTGAGGACCCTCACGGCGTCGTCGTGCGGGATGCCCAGGAAGCTGCGGCCGTTGACCTCCAGGATCTGGTCGCCGACCTGCGGCGCGGGGAGGGAACAGAGAGGCACGGAGGGCGGGGCTGAGCAGGGTGGCGTGGGCGGTGCAGGCAAAGGAGGCTGAGGCGGGGTTTCATAGGTCAAAGGTCACACCGTAAGGGGGTCAGAGAGAGGTAGAGTAACAGACGGAGGTGGTAGAGGTGTGTTAAATGTCAAAGAGGTCAGCGTGAGACGATGAGGTTGAAGGTTTTCCTGTGTAAAGTTGTGCTGGAGTGGGAAGGGATCCCGGGACACCCTGGAGGCGGCGGTGGAGGAGAGGATGACGACACCACCCACCTAGGTCAGGTCAGGTCTACCAGGACCTGAAGTAGCTGTGCACCTTTAACCTTCAGCTCATCGCTCCAAGGTGGACCAAGGACTGCTTTATTCATGCAGGCTACCATCTGGCCGCACAAGCCTCAGCCAGCCAGGAGGAAGCTGAAGCATCACCATCACCCTGTCCCAGGATAAACTGTACATCTGCCTTGATCTGTCTATCCTGACCTGTACATATTTCTGCACGTATCTCTGTAAATGAATATTGCACTTCTATACATGTTTCTGGGCACACGCCTGTACATACGTTACGTTAAATTGTTGTATTTTTGCTCATTTTGCTCATTCGGTAATAATGACAAAATGGTATTTTGCGTTGTGGAAGCTTCCTTGGTGATACGTGTCGCTACAGTAATGGAAGTGTTGATTCAAAATGCCATACGGTGTGTATATATTTTTAGTATGTGAGATTCCAGTGGGAATTGAACCCCTGGCAGTGTCAGTGTGATGCTCTACCCACTGAGCTACCACTTAACCTGCAACTTTGACTGTGCAGAATATTTCAGAACAAACCCGAACCTCCCACATTCAGATTAACGTGGCACCTCTATGAGCTTGAACCTCAGGCTATGCTGTCATATTGTGTACATCTACTGTAGCAGGCACTTTTATTCTGAACAACTTACAATGAGTGCAATAGCAGAATAAGCTTAAATTCCTAGTCCTCTAATATTACCAGTAAGGAGTACAAGGGTCAAAGTCACAGTGCTGACAAAACTCACAAATAGACCTTTGTCTGATAGAAACATGCTAAATAAAAGGCAAAAATATTAGAGCAGGGCAGATGTTTTTCTCCATGACTATACAAACTGTAGTGCTCTCTCTCCCCCTCTGTCATCATAGCTGTGTAATAAACTCCTCACTATGATGGGCTCGCCACGCTCCTTTAGAGAAAATGGCACATCTGGTCTCGCTCTGTCTGGCATTTGGACTCGACTTAGTGTTTAGCATTTACATTTATTTTCCAAATGTCAGTTTCTGTGTCTTTGTTTATTCCCATTCCACTCTGGCCATCCAACCAAATCTAACAAACATTTCAATGTTCTCTCAGAGCAGTAGCCAATGTAAGCTGTTGATGAAAGATATTTAATATCTGATACCTTCAGTGTGCTGGGCATGGTCCAACAACCTGGGGTCACTCAACACCAGATCTATCACCACAGATGCACAACACCACCTCTATACCTTCACTCAATCAGTGGCAACAAGATCCCATCCAATAAGGACACACACTGCTGTTCATCATCACCCCACACAGTCCTTACTCCTTCCCATCAGGTGGTAATGCAGCACCTGAGCCAGAGCTGCAGGGATGACAGACCGACCTCAAGCTGTTTGCTCTATTACAAACAGCCACTAAGGGAGTCTAGACGATTAATTCTCAGTGTGAACATTCATTATTTCAATACACAGAATAAGTCTTATTGCACACATGAAATGTAAAGAAAAGCAAGAGACACTCCTTCGTCTTCACCATTCTATTAGTATTTCTCTATTGTCACTTGTTGGTAATATGTGGACTCTAATGTGGCCACAACCGAAATTATATTTTCCTCGTTACTTTAATTGAACCATGTTTTACTTGTTCATTTAAGAAAATGATGTACATGTTCTGGCGAGACTGTGTGTCAATATGTCTCAGCGCCAAATTCCTGTCCATTGATTGAACTCGCTGATCAACGTGATTCTGGTTGTCTTGTTGTTTTTAATGTTAATGAGGTGCAGCAGTGATTAAACACCGCCTGCTGTAAAACAGATGACTATATTTATTGTTCAAGACAAACTAGTATTATTAACTTACTAACAAACTAGCAATACACACCAGCGTTCGTGTAGTATATATGCACACACACACACACACACACACACACAACTCTGTGGTTGAAGTAGAGTCACGCCTGAGTGACTTGACTGTGCTGCTGCAACGCTCCTGCTGGTGTCATTACGTTGCCACTGATGCCCTCCATCTCTTCAACCTCTCTCTCTCTCTCTCTCTCCCTCTCCCTCTCCCTCTCCCTCTCCCTCTCCCTCTCCCTCTCTCTCCCTCTCTCTCCCTCTCTCTCTCTCTCTCTCTCTCTCTCTCTCTCTCTCTCTCTCTCTCTCTCTCTCTCTCTCTCTCTCTCTCTCTCTCTCTCCATATTCGTGCTAGTCGTCCCCCCGTCCCTCGTTATAACTCTATTTGAGATTAGCTGGGTCTTGTCCTGTGTAGCAAGTACTTCATTTCTTGTGATCAATCACTGCATCAGACCAGCGCCACCGCCACCAAGGAGCATGCTGGGTCATAAAACATCAGCCAATGGCAATGATATTAACAATTAAGCCGTTGATCAATACTGGTGATTGTTAATAATACACACTTTGTACAGGGCAAGAAAAACAACACAGGCAACAGATGAGTATGCTTCAATCAATAGCAACTCATTGTTTTCCTGAAACCCTCTCTCTTATGAGCCTCGCACGCCCGCACTCACTCTCTCTCAGGTCTCGGAGACACACCTCCACCTGTTTTAGAGAGCGTTCATCACAACCTAGATGAGAGAAGTGCTGAAAGAAAAGTTTCTGTGGCAACCTTGTGGCTCAGTAGGCTAGAGCATATAATAACAAGAAGAAGAAGAAGAAGAAGAAGAAGAAGAAGAAGAAGAAACTCTATTTATATTTTCAGTAGTACTTTACTGTCCACCGGGGGCCTACTCTCTCTTTTTAGACAAACTGATTTAATCTCAGTCTTTCCTGTCTTTGATCCAGTAGTCTCCTACGTACCCGCCTTTTCTGACCAGTAGTTTATTCAATTCCAAATCTAACTGACCTTCCCTCGTAGTAACCATGGCGATACCAACAGCAGCCATCGTATCAACGTTTCCACCATCACAACACTGAACAACTGCCCATTTTCTTGCTCCAGTCTCTGATCATATTGGCACCCTTGATAATTTTTCTATTGAAGTAAATGCCAGTTTCAATTATAAACGCAGTGACCGAGTTTACGGTGATTAAACACTGCCTGTTGTAAAACAGATGATCCCCTGGTCACCCAGAAGATCTCAATAATTAGAGATGACATCACTTGTATATCACCAGTTTCGCAGTTCAAATTAGTTTCCATAGTAACTCTCTCCAAATTAGTACTGCCGTCTAAACCTACGACCTGCATGGTTGACCCTCTCCCTGATAAACTTTTCAAAGATTTTTTTTCCAGTCCGAGGACCTTCAGTGCTTAACATTATCATTTTTCCTCTCTCTACTAGCACCGTGTCCTAAATAGCTGTGATTAAGCCACTCCTAAATACAGTCAAACCTTCATCCAGAAGTCCTTCACAATTACAGACCAATCTCAAACCTGCTGTTTTTCTCCAAAATTCAAAACCATTTCAATCTGGTTTTAGATCTTTTTCATTCCACTAAAAACGTGGCAATAATTTTCACTGCTACGCTGATGATACTCAACTCTAAATACCTGTTTAAAAAACCCCTGACTGAATTCCTAAACCTAGAGGAGTGTCTTTCCAAAGTCAAATGCTGAATGTCTCAATGCCCACAAAACAGAGATGTTGGTTATCAACTAGCTGGACACAAGTATCTGTTTGGTAATGCTACTCTAAATGTTGACAATAGCGTGATCTCCCAGAGTCCATCTATCAACAATCTTGGCATTATATTCGATCCTACCCTCTCGTTCAAGTTGCACATCAAGGACATTACTAAAACGGCATTTTACCATCTTCAAAACATTTCTAAAATTTGACCTATATCAACAAAGGCAGATATAGTACACGCTTAGTACATGCCTTTGTATCATCGAGACTTGACTATAGTACAAAAGCTTGTACAAATGCTGCTGCCACAATCCTGACCAAAATAAGACAATTTGACCGCTTAATCCTGTCCTGACTGCACTGGGTCCCAAACCATGCCAGATGTGACGTTAAGGTGCATCTGTATAAAATATTACATGGGCTGGAACAGTCCTATTTATTGGATCTTGGCACACCATGCAGTATACACCGCCATGCGCCCTGCGATCACAGGATGCTGGCTGCCTATCAATCCCAGCAGTCAACTGCAGGTAGTAGAGCCTTTCCTCACCATGCTCCTCATCTCTGGAACAGTCGGCCCGCTGAAATCAGAGAGGCAAGCTCTATTGATGGCTTAGTGTCTTGGAGTCAGGCTAGACCAGTAAGCTTGCAGCAGCTCAGGTTCCTGCAGATGGGCGTTTATCTCGCATGGCCTGTTCTCCTGGTTTCTATGCTCATGTGCACTCATGCTGGTCATGTCTGTGTGGGTGAGTGAGAGTACATGATTGAGTCTGAATCTGTCTGCGGTGTGTATGAGTGGGTCTCCTTTCTGTTTCCAGGCCGTGGCTATACGGTTGGGCAGCTGCTGTTTCACCCAGGTGTCCTTATCGTGTTTATTCTACTTTATTTATGTTCCATTTAAATCTTTGTTGGCCAGGGCACGGCGTCTATTGCACGCCTGACATCCTGGTGGGGGGATCCCTCTCTGAGCCCCGACTAACGTCTCTTCCATTCTGTTTCCGAATAACGTTTTTGTGAGAGTTTTTCCTCTTCCTCAGTGAGCGTCTAAGGTTGGGGGTTGTGGTGTTTCAAGTTTTTTTCTTGGTTTTCATTAATCTTTTTAATTCATCTTTGCATTGCGAAGCCCTTTGAGACTGTAACTGTGCTTAAGGGCTATACAAATAAATTTGACTTTCAAAACAGACGTTACTAAGTAGAAGAAACAAGCAGGTAGAAACAAAGAAAACAAATAGAAGCTCTCACAGCACCTCTTACAGTTCTCCTCTCTCTCCAACCCTTGAAAAATGTGTTTTTCCAAATGCCTTTCTTAATTTGTAAAAGGATATAAATAGCAAATACAGAAAGTGCATCACTGGGCAAGTGGTGAATGATATCCCCTGCCGTCTGCTCATTCTAAAAAAATATATTCTGGCTCTCTCTCTTCAGCTCAAATTTCTTTTCCTAGCACTTTGCACTTATGTGATATTTCTATGGTCACAAAATATTGTAAGGGCACTATGCCCTGACCCTTACAATTGGTTGCTTGCAATTTTGACAAACCTAAGAATTGAAATATTTTCTACTATTGCACTGTAAGTCACTCTGCATGAGTGAGTCACTCTGCATGAGTGAGTCACCTAAATGCTAAAATGGAAATATAAAGTAAATTGCTGCAATTTCTGCAATTGAAACTTTTCTCCAGCTTTAGTCAGGTCAAGTATTTTGATAATACATGATAGCTGCGTTAAAAACAGTAATTGAAAATAAAACATTTTGAAGTCACTCAAATCATAGACATACACAGCAATGGAATCAGAGTTAGGTTTTTGGTGTTAGATCAACTTTACGTTGCCTGACATGACACTTGGGATGGAAATGGACTCAAGGTTAAAATAACAAGTTAAACAGATTTTCATCACATCAACTCTGACAACCTGATGGACTCTGACAGTATCGTTTGATGGACATTCAACCCCCGCCCTTCAACCACAACGCTGTTGCTAATGGCTCGTTTTGTCTGACAATAAATCACATCAAACCAGAAATCATCGTCATAAAAACACCATATCCATAACTCTTTATCTTGACGGATGGATTCTGTATTGAAGACATTTTCTTCTATCTGCATTGGGAAGCAGATTTATTACCGACCCTTTGACAAGTTCCACGTGTTCCACACTGTCACGTTTTCATGTGTGTCAGTAAAGCTCAATGCCATGTTTCAAGTGGTGTTCCTGCCCAAAAGAATAAAGATGCTGTTGCAAACCTGTCGGCAGCATTACGTAACGTCTGCGTTCAAGCTAGTTGTGTTGACTCAGGTTAAGTGTTGTTGGTGGGGCCAATGCATCGGCTCTATGTCTGTTGCATGTTGGCTAACTTATGAAAATGTGCTAAATAACCCCAGTTGGGTAAAAACATGATTTCTGGCTAGTTGATGTTGTCAGCATTTATGAATGTTATGCTAGCAATCAATGTGGAATTCTACCTGTATTGATTTATACTGTTGATATTAGCTAACATCTGGTCCTTTGGTGCTTTGTTGGGTTTCTCGGACAATATAGCTGCCAGAAGCCAACACTACATAATCTACTTTATCCACCCTAATCTATCTGACCTACTATTTCAAACCACTCTGGTAACCATTTGTGATTTAATTGCACCTCCCTCCTCTCTGCTCCTCACTATTCCAAAAACACTCAGTGTTATGGTGAAGGGGCTTTAGTACCGATGGGCCAAAACCCTGGAATACTCTCCCGTTGGACCCTCTAGAGGACTGCCACATCAGATGAAGCTTTTCCCTGAGGTCAGTTACTACCATTTATGACTTTCTTTTTTCCAAGGAGGTCCAAGGCTGGGGGGGTGGTGTCGTGTACCACCATTTATTGATCTCACACTGTGGACACTGTGAAGCCCTTTGAGACTGAACCGGTGGTTTGGTGTTTTGATCTGACTCATTTCATTCATGCTTTATCCTCGTCTTTCGGCTGTTTCTTTTACTTCTGTGAAGCACTTTGTAACTCTGTTTTGACAAGTACTGCATATATTATAAGTTATTATTATTATTATTATGACCTGTTTACATTGTCATTGTTCCCTCAAAGCAAAAGCAATTAAGAAGAAGACTTTTTACCCACGCTACAGTAAAATGTCAAAAGCATTGTGATTATTTATACTGCATTACTACATTTCCACATTATATTATTAATACTTTGGCAACTCCAATAGAGGTACAAAGTATACTCTATAATACTTCTTGCTGGCTGGCAACCCGACAAGAGTGTCAAAGGGCAAACGCTTTTAAAAGTGTGAGAGCATCGATCTGTATTACCGACCCATGTACCGCAGACACACGTGTTAAACTCTAATAGACTTGTTAAGAGGCTGCTGACTTCGCTGTGTAATTGAGTTTAGTAACACACACACACACACACACACACACACACAGTGAAAAAAATGGGCTTTGATGTTAGAGATGTTACAGAGTCATCATTGAAAAAAAAAAAAAAAGCTTTGGATTCATCCACGATTCCACTGATGAGCATTTCACTTCAAAACAAATGCAACTTCAATCTCTACCAGTCATTCTTTGTACAACGATAGAGGACAGTTTTAGGTTTCATACCCAAAAATCCCGTAGTCTTTCATGGCTTGAATTCGGTCATAAGCGCAAACTTTGTTCATAAAACCCCTTTTCATCAGGAAGGCCCCGGGTGTCTGAGCGAGACGCCACTGTAGAGAAGTGACGAGGAGACGAGGAGGTGAGCAGACAGGCTGTTACACTGCCTTTGAATCGTCCCACTCAAGCTGTTTGATCAGGACTGTTGAAAAGGATTCTCCTGACATTATCAAAGGGCTGCGATGTGCCGGGCTGAACGGGGGGGGGCGGGGGGGCTGGACGGGGAGAAGGAGGGATAAAAATGGCCGCCCCAAGCTAGCCAGATCCCTAAAACGACATTAAGAACAGTAGTCACTTTATCTTGTCCTTTGGTGCTTCTTTCACTTCTTTTCTGCCCTTTTCCTTCTGTCTCTTTGTGTGTGTGTGTATATATAAGCAGGGTAGTGTGTTGTGTTGTGAAGGTGTGTGTGTGTGTGTGTGTGTGTGTGTGTGTGTGTGTGTGCGCCTCCCATCTCAACTTCCCATGCTTCAACTCTCCTGACATTTCCATCTCTTCATTTCTGTCCCCTGGCAGAGGGAGGAGAACAGGGGAGAGATTAGATATCGACCTGCCGTTGCATCGGCCCGACTCCTTCTACTCTGAACTACAGCGTTTGTCTTTTTAAACGAGCTCAAGCGAGGGAATGCGCTTGGATCTGTACGGACAAGGTTGGCGGGTGAAGCTTCTTCCCGAAAATGGAGCAACAGGAGGCATTTCCTGGACTGTAGCGAAGCCCAGACACCAGATATCTTCAAGTTTAGGCTCTCACTGGAAATGGTGAAACTTGAGTTAAGCCCATCGGCTCCCTTACCTTTCTTTGTATTTCTCTCTCTCTCTCTCTCTATCACCCTCTTTCTCTCTCTCTCGATTTTTTTAATTTAACAGGTGATTTCTTGATCTGCCTTCTTTTACACACCATTTCCCCCTCGTCTCTTCAGTGTTCTCCTCCTCCTCCTATGCGCCTCCCTCCTCCTCTTTCCTCACCGTCTACTTTTGCTCTTCTTTCCTCTCTCTTTTCCCCTCTAGTCCTCCCGATACTCTTCTGTCCTGCTTTAAACTTCTACTCCACTCCACCAACCCATCTCCTCCCGCTCTAACCCATAACTCTCCTCAATCTCCCTCACACCTCCCTTTCCCATTCCTCTTTCCTTTCAGTCCCCATCTTCTCTCCTCTCAGTCTAATCTCAAAGATCCACAGCAGCAATCAGCCATCAGCCATCAATCAATGAAGTTAGTCATGTTGTTTGAACTGAGTCGCATCTGATGGAGGCACCCACGCTCCAAAATGACGAAGGCTCAATTCGATGGCTCATCTTCATATAGCACATTGAACTAATGAAAAATAACTGGTTGGTATTGATACTCACAGCTTTGATTATCTATTAACAAGAATGACAGTCTGCTGCCCTACCAAGAGAGCTAAAGCAGCAGTGTAGCTGCCTGCATGAAAGCCCAGCAGTGTGCTAAAGAAATTGACCGTCAGAGGGCAGGTAGGGCTTCTACTAGCTAAAAAAGGCCTATACGTTTTTCAAACATACTCCAAAAGCAGATAGTTGCACCCTAGTAGTCTGACTGTGTCATATTTTGCTTCAGCACACAGTGAAAAAGTACCAAAGCTAAACTAACACGCGTTCCTGTTTCAAAACAACTCATGGAGCAGCTAGAACATCACACTGACAACACTGACGTAGAAGAAGCACAAAGCAACGTCAGTGTTTAATGGACTTTAACAGTAAGCCAGACTAACCGAACCTGCCGGAGCCTCCTAATGACCCAAAGATTCTAACGGCGTTTTAATAATCTCCCCAAGATGGATTGACGGTGCTTAAGTGCATCATATGGTGTTGCATGAAACGGCAAAGCCCACTGCACCATAAATCACTGAAGAGCCACATCCTGTTACCAATATGGATCTATATATAAACCAGAGTTGGTGGAACTTAGAAAGTACTACATCTTCTGGGTTTTTCATCTGCACAGCTCTGACCTCCAGGAGTAGACTCATCCTTCTCTCAACTGCAAATTAGTACTACATGTATGTCAGATTGTACTATGGAGCTCTGCAGGCGGTTAAATATGTTTCTGCACCAATGTTACCAAAATCAGCACAGCATTCATGTCACATCGGTCGCCGCTGCCATATTGTTGATATTAGTAACAGTAATAAACCTTTGTTGTGCCAAAATATGTGTTGCCTAAAAATGTTTAGGCAGGGGGGCTACTAATAAACGTGTCCTCAAAAACATCAGACTATATAAACGTGTGTTACTGCAGCGGACCGTCCAAAGAGACCACAAACACCAACAGAGCAGACCAATGAAATACAGGAGCATGACGTGTTTATCAGACAAAGCAGCTGGTAAATCTGCCTCGCTGGATGATGCAGTGTGAGATGACGATGTGTATATCACCATTAGGTCTGCTAACGCCGTCGTCACCGCCTGATTCATCACAGAAAACGTGTAGCTTGATTTTTTTTACAAACGGCGCCTTCTCAAACAACACAGAGCATTTTTCCATTCGTCCTCTTTGCTATTTGGATGACGGCGCATTTGCTGTGACTTTGTAGTGTGTGCCAATAGCGTAATTACCGGTATTTGGCTCGGTAGGGCGGCCGAGGCTGTTATAGAGAGAGAGAGAGAGAGAGAGAGAGAGAGAGAGAGAGAGAGAGAGAGAGAGAGAGAGAGAGAGAGAGAGAGAGAGCCACAGATGGGCTATATACATGCGGCGGTCCCTGAGCTCGACTCCTAAAAGCATGGGAACACCAGAGTAGGTCCACGCCACTCGATCAGGCCAGGTGTGGGTAAGTGTATGCAAGGGGAGTAAGAGGGCGAGAGACAAAGAGAGCGAGAGAGAGAGAGAGAGAGTATCTACCTGCATGTTTTTGTGTGGTTATTTACTCCTGAATGGTCGGTGGTGATTTGGGAGGATGAGGAAGCCCAGGTGCCTGTCACCGGGCCAGACTTTGATCAACGAGCCTCTGAGTGGCAATCACACTTCCCTGTCGTCTGCCGCTGTTGTACGTCTGGCGTACGTGCATTTGTATTTGAATGTCATCGCTGCTTGTTAACCGAAAGGAAACGAGGACTTGCCTTTGCCTCGCTTTCCGACGCAGCGGGGGGTACACGGTTACATATCTATTCTGAGTTGAAATAAAGTATAGGCTTGCTGGTGCTTGAGTGTGTTTTACAGCGATGTAGCCAGAGGCACTCGAACATGGAGCCTCAGGTTCGACTGTGCCTCCAACCGAGATGTACTATTGAAGACATTTCATACTGTATGAGAACTGAATCAGCGTGTCCTACAGTTTGTATATGCACAGTTTATTTTGCAAGGACAGACGCAATCAAAACATCATTGCAAGCACATGCCTGTTCTGTTGTATCAAAGTATGTTTAGCTAATGTTCCTGTAGCCGTCCTTGGAGCAGGCTGGTACTGGTCACTCTCTTCACTGGGCGACTGAATCAGTAAGTAACTACAAGATGACCTGATCTACCAAACTGTATGACCACGACATGCTTATTATACATTTATTTATTATTGGAAAGTAACATGTGTCACAAGTGCAAAACACACATATTTATAAATGCTTGTTTTTTGCTGATACGTCCAAATGTATGTGAACTGAATCTGTATTATATATATATATATATATATATATATATATATATATATATATATATACATTTGCACTGAAAAAGGATTACAGTAGATTATACACACAAGGTAACACTCACATATACAAATCAATAATAGTGATAAAAGCAATCGACAATACAATAAAAATAAATTGTGTGCAGTTAAGTCGTGATAACAGTTTGGATTCTGGGAGCCACAGGCTTCGCTGTTATTTAGCTTGGGACTCATCCAACATGCAGCAAATAGTAAATGGTTTGTGTCTTTTTTGCAACCGATAGCAAACTCTTCTTCTCCTCCCTCCACTATCGGTGGTGCTTCTTCCTGCTGGAAGCAACTTGGAATCTGCACTACTGGTGATTTATATGTGAATGAAACTTTTTGTACCAGTTTTCCAACAGTTGCAGGAGGAACACAGCTTGCCAACAAACAATTTCTTTTTAGGTATCTTCAAATTATAGAGTGTGAAATCTCACTACTGCAAAACCAGATAGACTAGATGGATGTTACTGGCTGGCACTGAAAGGGTGATATCTAGTCTTTACGATGCATTAGAAACTATAAACTCACCTTCTATGGAGGCTGTTAAACTGGCACGGGGAGACGACTTGGGTAGGCAAATACCTGAGCATGTCTGGGATGGAAGTGTGGAATACAGCCACATTATACTCCAAGGATAAATTACATGAGATATTTCCAGATATCTCGCCTCTTGGTGTTAAGACATTTAATAATATAGAAAGTTGTATTCTCCCTAAACTGGTGGCGTGGGTAGAAGGGAGGGTGGAAGGATGGTAAGAGCCGAGGGTCAAGGGATCGGTGATTCATGCTGCGTCTGTTTCCTTTCCATTTGAGAAAAGTGCTTGTGACGTCCCACTTCTAAACACATTGGAAACCAAATATTTGTTCCTCTTTTGTGTGATGCCGTTAACACACTTTCCCCCCCTCTTTCACTCATTTACTGTGAATACAAGCATTCTGGGTAATCCCTTTATCAGGTGCCCTCCCTCCACCGCTGCAGATCAACCCTATCTCGCTTTTTAACCACGCTGCTTATCGCTCACCACGCCGCGGTCACAGCAAATACAGCGCAAAGAAGACGGATCGGCTAATAGTTATTGCCCAACTGGCCTGCCAAGTGCCTGGCTGACTCACAGTGTGTTATTTGACGTGTTCAGTCAGTAGCGCCATTACAGATGTGTCATCAGGAATTAGTCCTTACAGTCAAACTGTCTCAGAGCAAGCTGTCACAATTTTCTCCCGTCACACGTGAAATATATTTTCATAAAAAAGACATCACTGCATGATCTGATGAAACAATACAACTGTACACTTATATAGAGATGATACCCTTCGTTTGAAAATGGTCAAGCCTTGTCGATTGCACCCAACAGATGCACACTTACCATTGGAGGAGCTGGAGTGTCAGTGAGGTAAATATAGGTGATAATGGAGTAAATATGGCGGTACAAACGTTTGGCAACAACACATTTAGGTTATGCTGCACAAGTTGTTTCGAGAAATGATCGGCGGTCATTTCACGCCCTTCGGGGAGCAATCAGGCCCCGTTCAGTTCAACCGTCTGGGAGAAGGCTGTGATTGAACTGCAGTAAATTGAGGGTGAGTCGTTAATGACGCCATCTTTAATTTGGGCTGAACTGCTTTAATGTGAATACACTATTAGCATTTCAATAACCGTTGATGATGCACGCCACATCAGGGAAATAAATATTGTCTGCTTACAAAGTCATTTGAGTCCAGACGCCTGTCGGCGCCAGGATCTTCATCGTCCGCCTTCTAATTTAACACTTAGCCACGCTAATTGTGGATAGTACATTTTCCAACACACCCAACACGCCTCTGCTGGACAGGCCACACCTACAAGCATCACAGGCCCTGGCTAACTCATGCACCTTTCAGTATGGCTAACATTTTCCAATGTTTGCAATATCGCAAGCTGATCTCCTGCTGGGACCGTTTAAAAAGTGTGTTCATGTGAATCAGAAGTCCAAACGTCACCACAGGGGTCCTAGGAGTTTCAAATGACGGGGGGTTGAGTAGAGGACTGGATTTTCATTTTGCGGTGAACTACTCCTTTAATGCCAGCCCAGGAAATCAGGCGATCAATTAAGGTCTACCGTGGTCTATCGTGTCGAAGGCCACACAACGATCTAGAAGGATTAAAACAGAATCAACAACTAAAACAACACGACGTTGCACTCTGCTCTTCAGCTTTTTCATTCTCTGGATGCCTATCTGAATGACTGAAATCCATTAAGCTATTCAGGCTGGTTGGAGAAGCATACACACACACACACACACACACACACACACACACACACACACACACACACACACACACACACACTAAAGCAAAGTGCACACCAAATGCCTTTTTGTCCTAATTTGCTTTGTGCCCTTTCAGCAGGAAGCTTTATTATCTAAGAGGATGGAAAATCTCGTCTGCCCAAATTGAAAATACTTTACCTTAATCCATCTTAGTGTTAAGTGCTCTCTCTATTTGTTTGTACATGCACAGTATGTGTGCACATGTATGTGGATCTGTGTGTGTGTGTGGAGAGAGAGAGTCAAAACAGCGAGCGAGAGGTTGTACCCTGTTGAATCCATTTATTGTCCAGATGTGCAGCCTGTAGCTCTGACTGATCAAATATAAATCAACAACAATACAAAGAAGTAGCAGTCGAACCGGTTGCTCACTGATAGGGGTATTTATAGACTGAGACATGCTATTTACATTTAATATGATTCATAAATGGTTTAACTATATACAATGTCTGTAGGTTAACTCTTATAAAGGACCCTCAGGGACCACAGAGTCTAGGGGATACTGGAGGAACAAACATCTGGTATTAGGACTGGAAGGGTCTCAGGGCTGTGTGGAGACGTCCACGAGTAGGGGTCCCCAAGACATACATGGAGAAGATACACTATATGGCCAAAAGTCAGTGGACACCTGACCATCACACCTATATGAGCTTGCTGGACATCCCATTCTAAAACTATGGGCATCAATATGGAGTTGGACCCCCCTTCTCTTCTGGAAGGCTTTCCTCAAGCTGTTGGAGTGTCTGTGGGAGTTTGTGGCCATTCAGGCAAAAGAGCATTAGTGAGGTGAGGCAGTGATGTTGGACGAGAAGGCCTGGCTCACCATCGGTGTTCTACTTCCTCCCAAAGGTTCAGTGGGGTTGAGGTCAGGGCTCTGTGCAGGCCAGTCCAGTTCCTCCACACCAAACTGGTCTAACCATGTCTTTATGGACCTGACTTTGTGCACAGGGGCTCAGTCATGCTGGAACAGCAAAGGGCCTTCCCCAAACTGTTGCCACAAAGTTGGAAGCTAAAATGTCTTGGTATCCTGGAGCATTGAGATTACCTTCACTGGAACTAAGGGGCCAAGCCCAAACCCTGAGGAACACCTGAACTCAACAACTAGTAGGGGGGGTCCACTGACTTTTGGCCTTATAGTGTAGCCAGCCATGGATGATGTCATGTCTTTGGAGGGTATACATTGACCCAATATGAGATCCTGCTGTTCCTTTGGTAGACACAGACTCATGCTTTGCCTTGTTTGGTGATGTTCATCTCTGTCCATGTGGATTAAACTGCATGAACTAAGATCAACTTGGGGCCGACTCTCATTTCACCTCGTTTGACTACAAACGAAGAGAATCACACCTTTCACTCAGCTTATACATCTCATAATGCTGTTAGAAGCTAAGACAGTAGCGTTGCACCTCCCATTACCTTCATGAGTCATTGTGTTGCCATCACACTCGGCATGACCTTCCCCCCCCCCCTAGGCTTTAATGAAATGAAACCAAACCGGGCAGATGCCACAAAAAGGGCACTGGGCAGGGCTGACCTTTCTCACCGCTTAGAGAGCTGTCTGGTGGCAAAGGGACAATTTAAAGGGCTTTTAGCAACTTGGCCAAGTCTGTGCCCTTGTCCAGCACCCACGAGAGTGCATGCATGCACATCAAACACAGCCACACACACTCACACACATGCATGTCTACACAAACTGGCATGGAGGCCACAACCTCTACCAAGGTCCCGTCTCGCTGCAGACCCCCCACAGCTGTTAAACACCTCCGCAAATTTTTTTACAAGAGAGGTTTTTAAAAGGCGTCTGGGAGGCAAGAGAGAAAAGCAATAAGGGAACATTTACACAGCCAAGACTTCATTTTCTCCGAGAATGAAGGGTGAGACACAGTCACCCTGGTGACGTGATGACTGTAGAAGCCTGGCAGGGATTTGGACCATCCATCATAGTCATGCTAGCTCGATGAATACCAGCATATAGACGACGCAGTCAGGAGACAGTTTGCTGTAGGGTGAGGCGCTGAAGCATAGGCAGCAGTGTGTTGTTGTAATGGACAGTGATGGGGATGCATCTCCTCCCGCTGAGCGCTGACACTCCAAGATGTCTTTCACTTGGTATTTCAGCGTTTTGTACAAGTTTGCCCTGAGGATGTTTGTGAAACTGTTTGGGATGCACGGTGGATCCCTCTAAGTTATCATACAGTTATCATACAAATTGAGTGAATGCATTCAAAGTGCCTCTACTTTTTTTGTGATGAGAAAACCTATTTAAACCTAATCACATTTAATGAACTGAAAGAAACTGCTTTGAAATAGAATATCTCATTTATTGATTACAATAGTAACTGAGGTGTCAATGTCAATCATACGCCGCTAGAACCGACACATCTTTCTTTCACTGTAGGCTACATGAAGCCCACATAAGAGCCATTCCCCCCCACATACATGACTGCAGGCCCATGTAACCTTTGCAAGAAATGGTTTGAAAGAAGTCAACAGGTGAATGATTGGGTTATGGATTATGGTTATGGACGACATTTAAGTGTTAACAGAGTTAGTAAGCAAGGAGAATAGATATATGTCTATCGGGGATGGGGTGATCTCATTGCACAAGACCAGTAGTTGACAGTGTAAGTCTCTGCAGACTTTTAAAGGTCTCAGACATTTAATTGAATGTTTTTTGCAACTATCCAGTGACTGGACACATTCACAAAGCATGAAACCCACTTGATTTCTTATAGTTTACTCATCCCCCGAAGGAGAAACTCTCTTCGCTGTCTGGTTGCAGAACAGTGTCAGACAGGTTGCGGCAAAACAAAGTGTCTTGCTCAAGAAAACACCAGCAGGTACACGGGGGGATCGAACTCTGGGTGGGGGTGAACACACTCACCATTAGACACATCCTGCCACCCAAAACCTGCTGAACTTTTAGGAGAAAATGTGTGAGATATCATTGGAATAGACTACACTTGTTTGTGCAGCTTCCCTGTCTGTCGAGGAACCGTGGTCTCCTGAGAAAGCAGGAGGCCAATAACAACTCCCATGAATTGGGAACTGTATCCCCATACATACCCCACACACCATACAGACAAACATCAGCTGATAAGGCCACAGTGGGCATCAGGCTGATACAGTGATAAATACCAACTTACAGGCACAAGAGATCTCTTCATTTTGCAAATGACACAACCTAATTACAGTGGGGATGGATGGAGCCATGGCTGCTTTATTTGTGCCAATATAAAGCAGCACCCAGAGGGCAGCAGCTCGAGCGGTAAGTTACTCAGCCAAGTTTAATGGTGAGAGCCATTTAGTTCGGCATTATATTATTATATGAGGCATTATAGCATTGCATGATATAATGACGCAGCAGTAATCAACTATTCACAGACAGAAAGAATCATCTGTAAATAGACGCTTCAATCTTTATATTAATAACAAAGCGTGTTAAATATCTCGGAGGATGTTTTCAAGGCATTTTTGCTATGATCTTGCCTTGAGCACCAACAATACCAGGACTGCCAGAGATTCTGCTGCTAGGATGCTCCACTTTCAGGGTCTTTATTAAACTAGTTAGGGGGTAATTAGCTCCTTAGAGATACGATGTACTCTACAACAAAGTATATATATATATATGTATATGCTTTCAAGCTAAACTAAGGGTGTAAAATTAAATACCAAAGCCTGAAATGTCTGAGTATTGTGAAGGCGGTAGAAGACGTTGTGTGTATTTGTGTTTGCCCTATTTCCTGAGCACCTGTGTGAGATTATATACACAAGATGCAAACTGTGTATGCATGTGGGAGGCTGTCTCTCTCACTCTCTCTCTCTCTCTCTCTCACTCTCACTCTGTCAAGACTGTGCCTGACATTTAGCGCTGCAGGTGAAGCCAAGTGTCCGCAGGAGCATCACTCCACATCAACAGAGCCGCGGGTGAAATGCATCGCAACAGGCAGATGGAAATGTGCTTTATTTAGATCCTCCCATTAGCCTGCCTTTGTTTCTCACACTGCCTACAAAAAAGCACCACTGCCTTTCATTTGTTTCAATATATCCAAATGACAATATTCCACATCACACACCCCAGCTGCCGGGCATCAAAACAAGAGGAGAAAAAAAAAAGCAATTTGAGCTGTGAAAACCCACAGTAGGCGATTTCCAAAACACATTCCTCAAAATGCACTTCACAGCACACCACATGGAGTAGTGCATGCATGAGGAAAAAACCCCACAAGAAAGCAGAGATAGAAAAGGGTCAGAAAATAAAAACGTGACAGTTGAGATGGAGAGAGAGAGATATACACATCCTCTCCTGGTGAACGAGCCATTTAGCCTCGACTGTTTGTTGTTCCCACCCTTTTTCCCCCAGAAGAGGCCTTTCCAGTCTCTAATAGCACTCAGGATCAATATCCTCTGCTGCCTGCTCGGGTCCTCTAATAGGCGTCGGTGTGATTGGCTCATGGACTGGCTGATGACTAACAGGCGTGTGATGAGGGGCTGAAGTCCTCACCCTCCATCCCGATGCCACGTCACTGTGACAAACACACTCGCTGGAAATGATGTCCCATATCACCAGCCCAAGAAGGGAAGATCACGTGGATCACCCCTCCGAGATGAAACGGTGGATAGAATTGGTCAGAAGTGTTGTTGTTGTGTTGCGAGGTGAATAGAAAGGTTCATTTTTATGTATGAGGGACTTTGACATTTCATGCCGGTTGTTTGAACATGAGATATTCAAGTTAGCAGCAAACAGTAGGAGTACTGTTTGCTGCTCTGTACATATTTGATGCCCTTCTCCTTATTGATTTCATTCTTTATCGATTCCTATTCGATAAATCGTTAAGGGGAAAAGACGGCACACACTAGAACGCCCTGCTGTTGAAGTACGTCGTTGTTTGCGATTAATGACGGACCAAGAGGCCCAAAGGTCTGAACCATCCAGCCACCATCCAGTCCAACCTCTTGGCATCGATAACAGGAGTTTATCGGACTGAACTGGAGCCGGTTTCTCAATACCCGGCCTTATGTATGACTAGTATGTGTATACTGTGTGTGTATACACTATATGTGTGAGTATGAATGTGTAGGGGCATGATTGCACAGTTTATTTTCATCTTTTGTCTGTAAGGTTTTTTTTGTGTCAATTAGTAACAGTGATCAACAGTGTCATGTCATCCTGAGTGTGATGGGAGACCAGAGTGGCACGACACAAAAATCAGAAAATCACTCATTCATTCACACCAACTCTCTTCTTCTTCTGCCTCTTCTTACAGGAAATGCTACCATTAGTCAGAGATGTCTGGATATCTCATGTACTCTCAGTCTCAGTGTTGAGGGTTCGAGCCCTACATAGTGTCGAGTACCTTTAGATAAAATCATCTGCTAAATGACTATAATGTAATTGTCTAAAAGGTACAATAGAAACGTCCCCCAACTGACAAACGCTTCTGTTCTTCCGTTCAAACACCTAAATGCAATTATTAATGACAGCCCAGATGGTGGAGAAGAAGAGGAACAAGTCGTTTGACAGACAGCGGACCATAAAGTAGCAGGAGACATGAGCATGTGGAGGGAAATGATGAAGTCACTCTTTCACATCTCACACTCTCCTTCTGTCGTCATGTCACTGTGACAAGAAGACACAAACTAACAGGAGTCTTTACACTTGGTGGGAGATGCCTTGTCTTTTACAGAGCGAGATATGAAGTTAGATGTAACTCTGTAATTCAACAAAAGAGACAGGATGGATGCACCGGCGGTTTGAGAGATGGAAGCATATAACCAGAAGGACCTTCAGCAAAGTACTGAATCCCTCCCATCTTGCACTCTGACCTCCAGCAGGGGAAAGGATCAATAATTCCACAACAAAAAATGATGCAAAATGCAAAAGGGATGAGTTGCAACAGCCGAATGACTTGAATGTCACCCATTTCATGTTAGCTCATATGAGACATGATCTTGATGGGGCTTGTTTTGTGGGATCCACTTACCCAGGTGCCCCTTCTACACACATGGTTAACCTTTAGTGGGAGGGAGGTAGTGATAGAGATAGATCGGAGTGGTACCTTTAGTCCTCCACACTCGGCGGCCGATCCCCGGTCCACTCCTGTGATGTAAATACCCAGAGCATACT
Organism: Hoplostethus mediterraneus; assembly: GCA_034670385.1. NCBI lineage: Eukaryota > Metazoa > Chordata > Actinopteri > Trachichthyiformes > Trachichthyidae > Hoplostethus > Hoplostethus mediterraneus. The sequence goes on along the minus strand of JAXDDW010000043.1, from coordinate 494,885 downwards.
CCGCCCCGCCCCGGATCATCAGACCCAGCGAGCGGCCATCATCCAAGACCAGGTTGACCTGAATTTGAAAAAGCAGAAGCACACAGGGGTTAAATATCTCACAATTTTTTTTTAAAAATCCCACATTTCACTCCCTCAAATTGTATTGCGTGACAGGCTGTTGGCGCCGGGGCATTTAGGCTGATAAAATAGGGATGTCAAACACAATGCATGGGAGACGTGAGGACTCTGCTCTCAGACAGACTTTTGTAAGTGGGGAAAGAAAGAAAGAAGAAGCTCCTGGGATGTGGCGACTCTGGTAATGAGGAGGCTGAATTTGATCTGACTGAAGAATTCACTTTTTGAATCCAGCAATCAGTTTGTTTACATGGCTTGTCTGCATCACTCCCCCGTGATGAGCAGAGGAGACAACTGCCTCTGTTTGACTTCAAATAATCTACCAACCACAGATATATACTTATATAGATGAGCGTGCTACCACCCAATTAGCTGTACTGCCGCAGGACCTGTTTGATTGGGCAAAAATGAGGACATTTCCATGCGCACTGATGATTTGATCTGAAATGAGTCCATGTAAACCAGGTTATTAGAAAAATCAAATTTCTTCAAACCACGTGAAGCGTTGTAATTCAAATATTGCCTGCAGGCGATCGCTCCCAGTAACTGAGGTGTTGGTGTGCATGTAGACGTGCTCCAGGATGAAGCCATGCCTCGTCTTTTGAGGAAGGTCTGGCAACGAGCACTGCACTGCAATAAAATATCTATTTAACAATTAATTGAATCTTGTGTTCAGTTCCTTGATTTTCTTGAAGCAAGTGAAAGAATGTGCCTTTGGGGTGAAATACGTTCGCTTGTTTCCAATTCCACTCTCATTTACTTGAATGAATTCAAATGAAATGAATGACTTGTTTCAAGAAAAGAAAAAGGAGAATTAACCATGTCGGCAGTTTTTTACTTGTTTTAAATGTAGAAAAAGAAAGAAAAAAGATTTTGCTTTCAGATTTTGCTGCTTGTTTTTACTTTAGCTTACTTTAGTTTCCATTCATATTTGATTTTAGTTTAGTTTAGTGTAACATTAGATTTAGTTTCAATCAGCCAAAGTTTTCCTGTTTCAGAAACCATGCATGTGAGTCATAGAGAGAGAGATCATAATACCAGAGCTAATACCCAAAGAGATGCATGACATGGGGGTGGCTTTGTTCTGCTGGGTGCCTCTTCACCCTGCAGACGTTGATTCTGATAGTTTGAGGTACACCTTGAAGGGTTTGTGCAGGGCAGTGAATGCATGTGAATGGGAAAGGATCCCCCCGGGGTCTGACTGACACAGTTATGCATCAGCTATTAGCCAATGGAAACATCAACCCTGCCCATCCACTCCTCCAGCTACTCCTCCCCACCTTCTTCTCGTCTCCCTCCTGCAGGAGCTGCATGTTGCTGCGCCGCTGGCTGTCGCTTCGCCTCAGGGTGGCACTCCGGTGCTCGGGGAGGTCAGGGGGAGGCGACACGCTCCGGTCCTGAGGGTCCACCCAGGTATAGACGTGGTTGGTGACGTAGCCGCCTGGTATACGCCCCACCGAGCGCACCGAGAGACTCAGCTTTTTACTGCCCTTCAGCACCTGAGAGGAGAGAGAGAGAGGGGAGAGAGAGAGAGAGAGAGAGAGAGAGAGAGAGAGAGAGAGAGAAAGAGAGAGTGAGAGAGAGATAGAGTTAATTCAGAGGATGACATAAACACAGCTTTGAAAACAAGTCAATATTTCTCAGAGCATACATGATGCATGAGCAGAGGTTCAAAGTATGAAGAGCAAAGAGCACATACAAATCTGCTTCAGTCGATTTGTAGCAGCACCATCGCTACTCAAACAACCATACACAGACAGACAGACAGACAGACAGACAGACAGACAGACAGACAGAGACACACACACACATTTCTAGTGAAAAGTGCTCTCTGCCGTGCCTCATTGCCTTCTAATAGCCTGCTGTATGTACGATCATTCTGCAGATCAATGCAGAGTCTTGTGCCTGATGGTCTGTGGGAGCCAGATCCTGATCCGGACAGACCGGCCAGACCGGACCTCTGCTTTCCTCTCAGACCCAGAGTTGATCACAAACACCGTCACTTTTAAAACAGGGCTGAAAAAGGACTTCACTGTATTGATGTATTTTCACGATGACTGCACTTTATTTGTTGAAGTCAATTCTGATATTATTACGATACATGCATTTGCCTGGCTTCATTAGCAAAGCTGTAGAAAAATCTGATGTTGGAATCACGATTTTATTCATGCTAAAATAAAATAAAATAAAATAAAATAACCCAAGTAAATCCTGTTACCAAACAGAACATCGCTCCCTTCTCTCCCTCAGTGAACCTCACATAACCCTGACCCTCTCAGCCACCTTCCTTCACCTCTCTTCCCCCTGCAAGGAGCTAATGGACGTCTCTGTTGATATGACTCTTTATATTTCATAATGCTTGCATAATGCAACAACTCAAATTGTTATTGAGTTAATTAATTTAGGTAAGTGCCTTACTGGTCGGCTTTTCTTGGACAGAAAAAGAACGAGAAAGAAAGAAAGAAAGCAAGAAGGGAGAGCTAGAGAGAGAGAGAGAGAGAGAGAGAGAGAGAGCAACCTGGCAAATTGCCTATTTCCCTCTATAATTATCAGTGTCAACATTTCTTTTCATATATATATAAAAAGATGTTTTTGCCATTTATGCCTCCACAGAAAGTTCATTTTTTGAATGACAAGCAGAAAAGGTCATAAGCTGGAGCATACGCACCGATCACGTGGGTGCTCCGGTGCTCGAGCACCCACTGAAAAGGTTGAGCACCCACGGGGGAGGCTGATTAAAAAATAAATTAATAAATAAATGTATTAAAAATATATATTCTATTATTACTTATTATTATCGGTGAACGTTTTAACTACAAATCGCATTATCCAATTAAACTTGTTACAGCTCTGTGCATGTGTAGGCTACGTTAAGGGGCGTGGCCACGTAGCCAACTGCCAATGTAACGTTAGAGTCGGCTAAACCAACGTTGTTCCATCACGTAGCTGCTAGCTAAGTGTGGAACACGCTGATGATCGGGTAAAAACGTACAAATTTGTCATTAAAAAACGGAGAGAGATACCGAGTGTAAAGACAGTCAAAGTGAGGATCCACCACCAGATGAATTTGTAGCAGAGCAGTGTTGCATTTGGTTTGGGTGTGTGTCTACGTTGACAGATGACAGTAGCCTGCACCACGGTAATTACTACAGCAAGCGCCATAAAAGTGATTTTGTGACAATCTTCACCTTGGTGGTATTCACTTCATTTGAGCTCCCACTGGCAAAAACATAAATCTACTATGACCTGGAGTTGAACACTATGTCACCCTGTGCATGACATGGTGTCACGGGCCTCTGCACTACCAGGCGTCACCAGCGGCCCCAGGAGTCAAAATCTTATCAGCAGTGAGCATTTTGCAGATACGACAAAACTAAAAACAGGAAACAAATAGCATTGTTTCGTGTTAGCAGTCACCCTGAAAGTCTCCTTCCAGACACAATCATTGGGAAAATCAAATTTAAAACTAAGCTCACGATTGCGCTGCGTCATCAACATCCTCAAGGAAATGCATCATTTTCTACACACAAACAGGGACGGCTTCTTATTTCGCGGGGGTCTGAAGTAATTCAAGCAGATGGGCTTCTCGAGCCACTTTGCCAACCAGCCACCACTTTGATTTATAGTTCCCAACAGATTCGCTCATGGGGCGTGCTGGGCCGAGAAATTTGACTCCGCATTTAAAGGGAAACGAGGGAGGCAGGCAGAACGAGGCAGTGTTTAGATTTTAGATGCAACGAGAAGAGAGAGAGTTAGGGGGGAGATGACGTGCGAGGGGAGAAGGAATGATGGAGGGTAATGGAGGCAATCGGCGGGGAGGGGTGGGGTGGTGGTGGAGGGCGCGGAGTTTAACAGGCTGCTCTATGCTGTGAATAAGAAACAGCGATAATCAACGGAGCAGGCGGGTTACAGTGGTCCTAATGCAGCGTCCCCAGAGGAAAAAGTGCTGATTGTGACACCGGGCCCGTGCGCAAGCAGAACAAACACCGACGGGGATATAATGGGATCCAACAGCAGAGCATAATGGGAAATGGCAACGGGCAGGTAAACTGCTTTCAGACGCCGCCGCCGAGGAACAATGCGCTCTTGTGAGAATCAGGCCGATCCATTTAACACACAAGGGCTGATTGCACAAAGAGCCCGGCTGCGTAGAGACGTCGAGTTCATCATTTAGAAACGCACGGCTCGCGGGAGGGCGTACGGCGCTACGTAGCAGTAAGGACATGAAAAGGATGCAGCAGGGTTGTGTAGAAATGTAGCACAGGTGGTAGGGCTGGGCGATAATCGTGTTTATAATCGTAATCGCGATTTAATTATGTAATCGTGGCAAATTTTCAAAATCGTTGAAAGCAGACACAGGAATGGCATAGAGCATCCGGTCAATTTCAAAATGAAACAAATTTCAAAATAAAACAAAACAGATAAAATAATCGTTCATTAATCGTAATCGAGGTAAAAGTTTGAAATAATCACGATATTGATTTTAAGTCATATCACCCACCTCTAATAGGTGGCCCTGAAATAAAGCCCCGATCTTGGCTGTGATTTAGTGCTACGCCCTACCCACTGAGCTACATGCCACCATCAGGTCTGTGCTGTCACGAGCCTCCAGCTGAGGCTGAGGCCGGGCTGGCGGATTTACGAGAGAAAAGAGTCCACCGGGGGCCTGCCGGTAAAAGGATTTGCTGCGGGGGAGCTTTAAGGACACTTTGGCTCCTGAGCTGAAAACACTCAATACTAATTGTTCCCACTAATTAGCCGCACTTGATGCGTCGCCAACAAACACACGGAACACACAGGACAGAAACAAGCGCAGCTAAGCATGTTAACACACACCGAAGCACGCACAGGCACGCACAGGCACACACACACACACACACACACACACACACACACACACACCCTGTGTATTTATGGCTGTCAGAGAGGCTCTATAAACCATGCTGTTGGAAGTGGAGTGGAGTTCTTCCTCCACACATAAATTCAATCTTTCTTCCTGGTTGAACGTTGAACCATCTCCATACTGGATTATAACAGGCTAGTTAAGGTAATCAGCATCATACTTCTGTCTGTCTGTCTGTCTGTCTGCCTGTCTACCTCTCTCTCTCTCTCTCTCTCTACCTACCTACCTCTCTCCCTACCTACCTACCTACCTACCTACCTACCTACCTTCTTCCTACCTACCTACCTCTCTACCTACCCACCTACCTACCTACCTCTCTCTCTACCTACCTACCTCTCTACCCCCCCCCCCCTTCTCTCTCTCTCTCAATAAAAAATAAGCTAACTTCCTTAGCTAATCAGAACTCATAATTCAGATCTGCTTTACTCCGCTGTTTACAATCATTACAAATTTAAGTAAACATTGTATTTCCTCAAAATATTGATGCTGACATACGCTGTCAGTTCCCTGTAGCAAAAGTTCAGTCAGTCAGTCTGGAAGTGGAGAAAATGTCCTAATTGCAGTTTACCATGTAAACAAAACCTCAAGCAGGGTGAGGACACCGCATAAACACTTCAACACTTTAACACTCATTCTAACCTTTCCCCTAACCACCAACTCTAGAAATAATTATGAGACTGAAAACTTTTCTGAGTTTTCTATTCCTGTGATGGCAGAGTACCCGAGCAAAAGAACAAAAATAGACAAATAGAAAGGCAGAAAGACAAACAGACAAACAAACACACACACACACAAACACACACACACACACACACACACACACACAGACACACAGCAGGACATGAGATGGAGCTGGCTTCATCTTCATGGCAACACAAACAGATGTACTATACAGACCAACAAACCGACAGTAGGCACATGTCATTTCTCCAATTACCATCACAACACTGTTTCAGTTGGGCGATATGTCATTGAATGTTCTTCGCTGGCAGCGCAACAGTGTGTGTTCATAGTGGACTTGTACTAGTGTCCAATTACAAAGAGCTAGCGATAAGAGTAGGCCCAGCACGCTCTGCCTATACAGCAGTGTTTGTTTGCTTGTGTGAAGTGTGGCCGGAGGGCGAGCTGATCTGTCAACTGTGTGAATGGATCATTATTATCAATGTTGTGCAGCGTTGGCACAATTTTCAAAGTCCAATCCAACTATCAACCACAGTGTTTGTGCCTGTGGGCAAAAGGCTAAGCATGTAGCCAGCAGTGTGCATGCCTGTGAGCCGGTCAATTAAGTAAGTAAGGGTCAATAAGTGTTTTCCCTGTATTGTGCGAGAGCATGTGCTGAGCTGAGTGTATCGCATGCACTCACGTCCATGTCAGTTGAGTTTGCACGTGTCACTTTGACATATAGGCCTACAGCATGCTAGCTTGACAGCATATAGAGCTTTAGTATATAGAGTATATTTGTGCACATGTGCATTTGCTGTACATGGAGAAGTAGGGTCCAAGTGGAGTAAACACTTAAAGGGATTAATGAGTAATTGACAAGGCCGCCAACACAGACTTAATGGACCCAAGTCATCAATCACAGGGATTAGCAGGGAAGGGAAAACATCCACAATGCTGATTCACTTCCCGAGCCATCTCCGGTAATCCTCCCGTTCCCCAATCCATCTCTCTCACTCTGTATTTAATTTTAAAAAACACCACAAGTCACCTGCACATACACACCATGCACTAGTCGCCCATGTGATGATACATGCCAGCATGATTGGCGGGGAAGGAGCCAAACTTGAGAGTGATTAACAGCACAGTATTAATAGCTTTCAGTTTCTCTTTTGTTCTCTTTCTTTTTGTCTCTTTCTCACACCGACTCTGCTACTTATCACCACTTCCTCTCTGTCTATGTATAGCTTTTCAAAGTTTGCCAGCCTGCCGGTCCTTCAGTCTCACTTTGGGAAGCCACTCAATAAGATATGGATCTTAATGCCTACAAGGCAACAATATAACTATTCCTATTTTTCATTTCAGGATGAGCAGAGAGAGAAACAGATGGTATTTTTCAACAAACGACAGGGCTGGTACCCCCAAAGAAAGTATGGATGTTATCACTGTGACTGAGCGAAAGATATGAGAAAAAGCAACAACCCAATGCACTTTCAGGAGTGAAAATCCACTCACTGCCTCAAAGACTATTGTATAATACACAGCAGAACTCGGGCGAAGACTTGTGCCAGTTGGAGGGTCAACAGAAGAGAGACTGTGATGCCCATATATCTGGATGAAGACAGCTATGAAGAGTTTGTCAGCAGTGATGATTTATGTGGACGAAAAGTGTGTGTGGGGTGAACGAACAGTAAGGGAGGGTGGAAGAAAGAAAACGCTTTTCTATTTCTATTGAATTGATACTTGAATCAACCTTCACACATTAAAAGAGCCACGTTGCTTTCTGTTGAAGGAATTTGTTCATTACCTTTACAAATTTAAGAAACTTTTGGTCTATAAATATATCAAAGAATCACTTGTTTCTTTTTTCTTGCTTTCTGTTTCTATCTCAGTTTGTTTCTGTGACTGGCACAAAGGCAAACTTCACACCATTTGGACTGAAGACATTTAGTCTCTCTCAGGCTGAATGATGGTTCTGGTTTTATGACAGTATGTCATAAAGCACGAGGCTTACATGTATCGTGGAGCTGTGAAAGATTTGTTTTCTTTGGCAATGTTTTAAGATTGTGTTTTTGACAGTGAACCGTTTGAGAGTCAGAGGGAACACAACATATCACAGGGGCGTTCTGAGATGAATTCGATCAGGATCGAACCTGGTGCTGTTCGATGGTAAGAGAGGCTTTATAATCACCAGAAGATCACAGGTTCGATCCCTGCAACAGCAACAACACTGTAACAACATTACAGTCATTTAGCAGGTGCTTTTATCCAAAGCAACTTACAATAAGTGCATTCAATATAGATAGACAAGAGAACTACTAGTCACCAGAAATCGTAAGTGCATCTCCTCCACAAACAAGCATCTAAGAGCAGAACCAGTAAAGTAAAAGTGCAATAAGTTATCTACCTACTTTTTATTTAAGCAAATAAACAAAAGCTAAGATGAAGGGTCAGGGTAGTGTTTCTTGAAGAGGAAGGGTCAGGGTTGTGTTTCTAGAAGAGGAAGGGTCAGGGTTGTGTTTCTAGAAGAGGAAGGGTCAGGGTAGTGTTTCCAGAAGAGGAAGGGTCAGGGTTGTGTTTCTAGAAGAGGAAGGGTCAGGGTAGTGTTTCTAGAAGAGGAAGGGCCAGGGTAGTGTTTCTAGAAGAGGAAGGGTCAGGGTTGTGTTTCTAGAAGAGGAAGGGCCAGGGTTGTGTTTCTAGAAGAGGAAGGGTCAGGGTAGTGTTTCTAGAAGAGGAAGGGCCAGGGTAGTGTTTCTAGAAAAGGAAGGTCAGGGTAGTGTTTCTAGAAGAGGAAGGGTCAGGGTAGTGTTTCTAGAAGAGGAAGGGTCAGGGTAGTGTTTCTAGAAGAGGAAGGTCAGGGTAGTGTTTCTAGAAGAGGAAGGGTCAGGGTAGTGTTTCTAGAAGAGGAAGGGTCAGGGTAGTGTTTCTAGAAGAGGAAGGGTCAGGGTAGTGTTTCTAGAAGAGGGAGGGTCAGGGTAGTGTTTCTAGAAGAGGAAGGGTCAGGGTAGTGTTTCTTGAAGAGGAAGGGTCAGGGTAGTGTTTCTAGAAGAGGGAGGGTCAGGGTTGTGATTCTTGAAGAGGAAGGGTCAGGGTAGTGTTTCTAGAAGAGGAAGGGTCAGGGTAGTGTTTCTAGAAGAGGAAGGGCCAGGGTTGTGATTCTTGAAGAGGAAGGGTCAGGGTAGTGTTTCTAGAAGAGGAAGGGCCAGGGTTGTGATTCTTGAAGAGGAAGGGTCAGGGTAGTGTTTCTAGAAGAGGGAGGGTCAGGGTTGTGATTCTTGAAGAGGAAGGGTCAGGGTTGTGTTTCTAGAAGAGGAAGGGTCAGGGTAGTGTTTCTAGAAGAGGAAGGGCCAGGGTTGTGATTCTTGAAGAGGAAGGGTCAGGGTAGTGTTTCTAGAAGAGGAAGGGCCAGGGTTGTGATTCTTGAAGAGGAAGGGTCAGGGTAGTGTTTCTAGAAGAGGAAGGGCCAGGGTAGTGTTTCTTGAAGAGGAAGGGTCAGGGTAGTGTTTCTAGAAGAGGGAGGGTCAGGGTTGTGATTCTTGAAGAGGAAGGGTCAGGGTAGTGTTTCTAGAAGAGGAAGGGTCAGGGTAGTGTTTCTAGAAGAGGAAGGGCCAGGGTTGTGATTCTTGAAGAGGAAGGGTCAGGGTAGTGTTTCTAGAAGAGGAAGGGCCAGGGTTGTGATTCTTGAAGAGGAAGGGTCAGGGTAGTGTTTCTAGAAGAGGAAGGGCCAGGGTTGTGATTCTTGAAGAGGAAGGGTCAGGGTAGTGTTTCTAGAAGAGGAAGGGCCAGGGTTGTGATTCTTGAAGAGGAAGGGTCAGGGTAGTGTTTCTAGAAGAGGAAGGGCCAGGGTTGTGATTCTTGAAGAGGAAGGGTCAGGGTAGTGTTTCTAGAAGAGGAAGGGCCAGTAGGTTTTCAGCCTGTGGCGAAAGATGGGCAGCGACTCTGCTGTCCTGACATCAGCAGGCCACAGCCAGTCGGCCATCTTGTCCCCCAGCTGAACCATATCATCAATCAGCCAGGTGGGGGCTGATTATGTGGCAGTAACTGAAGAGGGGAGTCGGCAGTCCAAAAAGGAGGAAGGACCAGAGATGACCCAGAGAGGCTGCTGGAGATCCCTCTTACAATACTGAACGTATAAGAGGAGTTTAAGTTAACGTGTGAAATAAGACAGGAAAAGTCTAGTTTCTGTTTGAGTGTGATCTTGACATGGACCTCATGCCCTCAGACTGGGTTAGTGAATCCCGTCTTTTTTCCCCGGGGGGACCACAGTGTAATATTTAGACTGAAGCACTTGGAAAAAGGAGCGTCAGGCTGGGTGGCGAGGCCATGGATCCATCGACCACTCGTCCCCCCCACCACCACCCCATTAATTAGACTCTCCTCCTATAGCTCCTCTCCTGCCTCCCATATCTCCAGTATCGAACGCCACATCTCTCAGCGCCTGTTATTTACGAGGCCTCCTCCCGGACTCAGACGCCTGACATCTTTCACTGATATTTACTCAGAGAGAAAGTGAAGGAAGGAAGGGGGAGAGGGAAGAGAAAGAGGACTGATACTGAGAGCATTCATCCCCTGATGTACAACATGTAGAAGTTACACTTGCATCTTTGCATTTGAACAAAAATCCATCCATATTGAACTGCTGGTAATGGCAACTTTCATCATTTACCACGAACATGTGCAGGTTAGTTGTAATGAGCTGATGGGTCTTGCTGTTTCATTAATAGAGAAGTGAAGAAGACGATCGATTGCCACTGAATTTTAACAGATACTAGCAGACCTGGTTTGAAGTGTGTGTGTGTGTGTGTGTGTGTGTGTGTGTGTGTGTGTGGGTGTATTTGTGTGGTGCATGCATGTTCTTCTTTGATGCTTTAATGTCTCTATGCTGGTCAATCAGTGCTCCAGGGCGCTGCTTCTTGGAAACGCGCTCACCATTATATTAATGGGTCGTCTCCTGTTCTGAACAATACAAAAGCTGAATCGGGGCTGCAGGTGATTGCGGCGGTTGCTGCTGGTGTCTGTTTCCATCACACACACTGAATCAATTACAATGCTCGTCTGCTCACAGACGCAATGATGTATCACCGGGTGCAGGCAAGCGCTGCGCCTGCGGCCATCGGAAAAGTGTCTGAAATACCAAACAAGATGGTTTTAAGTAATTATCACCGCTTCTGCTCCGAGTCTTGCTTAAGGGTGAACTAGGACAAATTGAGTTGCAGCATTTGCAACAGTAAATTCTGGGAGGGTGGAGGGCGATACGAGCGAAGGGTGAAAATATTGACTTGGTCCAATATATTCAATAGTTGAGCTGGGCTACATGCCTTATTTTCTCATTTGAAGCCTTAAGATGAAAATGATGACAAAAAACTGAAATGTGTGTAGAAATCTTATCATTCTCTTGGTACATGGGTTTGATGGGAATCTATGTTCTCGGAACAAGCGTGTACCTTACATGAGCACATTTCCTTTAAATTAAATTTCAGGCATTTAACTGTCTTATCCAGAACGAGCTTAAAATGAGTGAACAGGTCTGGGGTTCAGTGCCAAGAGGAGTTCAACAGGACGCTGAATGTAGATGGACACGTGGCTGGAGATGGACATCTTACAGCTGTTGCAGGGGTCAAACCTGTGACCTCAGTCACTTGGCAGGCTGTCTAATCACCAGGCCAGTTCACAGTCCAGATGTCTCTTCATCTGAAGGCTTCATTTGTCAACCCTTGTTTCCTTCACAGATATTTCTGCAGGGGAGAAACATGAACTATGGAAAAGCTGGTTGAGAGAGAAAGCATGGCTGCTCTCATTACACACCACTAAATGTAGGTATGTGTGTGTGTGTGTGTGTGTGTGTGTGTGTGTGTGTGTGTGTGTGTGTGTGTTTATTATAGTTTTCAGCCAGGTTTGTGTGTGTGTGGGAGGATAAAAAGACTCTGCATGGAGTAAATTTCTACTTTGGTACCTGGAAGAAGTTGTGCATGCCTGAAGAGCCACTGCATGACTAAATAGAGTAGATCCACCATGAATCACTACAGATGCATAGTGTGTGTGTGTGTGTGTGTGTGTGTGTGTGTGTGTGTGTGTGTGTGTGTGTGTGTGTGTGTGTGTGTGTGCACCTAGGTGACTATGAGTTTGCGTGGGAGAATATCTTCTTCAGCAAATCTTATTTAAAGAAAACTAGAAGGACGGAGACAAAATGTACGCCTGCAGCTTGTTTATCAACATGTCTGTCAAATAGCAAGCAGAGCCCCAGGAGGTCCCAGGGGTCCGACACCACTGGAGACAACCCCCCTCACCCCCCCTCGCTTGTATCTCCAACATGTCAACAAAAAACAGCCTTTGCTTCAGCTTGCCCAGCGTGCATATTTGAGTTTATCCAACAGGTTTTAAAACAGGTTTCATCAGCATCAGTGATGAGGTTTTCATATGACAACAGAGCGACCCAGCTTATGTTCAAGGTCACTTTGATGTGCACAGCAGTTTCTGTCTGTGGCATCATGTGACATATGAAACAAACAACACAACAGATGATTACTAAGACTCAATAATACAAACCAGTGAACAATGAAATAACTAAGGCAGCCATGTATGAGACATGACAGCAGCCTGCATCATCTGGAGAGTTTGGTTGATCGATATCACAAAGCTAAAACCCATTTTACTACTTTTATCATCATTTCTACAGGTTGAATGAGATAGTGAAGGATGGACCTCTGGCATAGCTTTTATCTCTTTGTTTACACAATCTGACAAGTGTTTATCTGTATTATAACAGAGTCACACAAATATGACAGGAGAGACAGCAAAGTACACAGTATAAGGGCAGAGTGTCTCTTTGATGTTTTCTGCTGCTTTACTCGGTATTATGATACGACGAGGGAGAAAAGATGGGAGGGGATGCAAAAGAGTCTAAAGGAAAAAAAGGTAGAGGAATATTTGTCCTTTATGTCTTGCATGTCTTTATTTTGAGATCAAGGCAGATGATGAGTCTGCATGGTAACATATACAGCAGCAGCCGTTATGGATGGTAAATAGCTGCATTTATATAGCGCCTTTATCCAAAGCGCTTTACAGTACATGCCTCTCATTCACCCATTCACTCACACACCGATGGCAGTGAGCTACCATGCAAGGCGCTGGCCTGACCTTCGGGAGCAATCTGGGGTTCAGTGTCTTGTGCATTGTAATCAGGGTGGCATTGTAAAAGAGAGCTCGCTCTCAATTGTCTGGTTTCAATTCAATTCAGTGTCTTGCCCAAGGACATGTGGACAGGGGGAGCCGGGGATCGAACCGCCAACCTTGTGATCAGTGGACAACTTCCTTTCAATTCACAACATTACATTTCCATTATACATCATTTCAATTCATTTTTAACAACCATAACTGAATCCCATTCCCATCCGCCCAAGTGGACAACCTGCTCCCCCACTGAGCCACAGCCGCCCCACCCTGCCTCACCCTGCCTCACCCTGCCTCATCCTGCATGGGCACTGTTCGGTTTTCCAGACAGTTCCTCTTTTGGGGGGGGGGGGGGGACTGGGAACTCTGCAGCAGCACATAACATGCAGGACTATTACATCTGCACAAGGAGTTACTGAGAACTATCAACCTTCCTCCATGTATAAGCTACTGCACAGCGCCAGTCAACCATAAACAGATTACAAGTTTGTTTTTCAATTCTGATGGATATTGATTGAATCTTTCAAATACAATCATCCTCCCTGAGTCATGCATTACCCCGCCACCTCCCCCAACCCCCACATGACATTTACTGTCATATCGGAATACTAATCGGCCATGTTGTAAATGAATCAGCACTGACGACTGACAGGATATTGAAAGCCTCTGCTACATCCACAGATCCGTCACTCTGTCCAGTTCATGTCTATATTTCCTCTCATTTCTCCCTCTGTTCTTTCCTTCCTCTCCGCCAGAGTGCCGAGGCTTTCAGCTCTTCTCAGCACTCCGGTTGAAGAGAAGCAGGGACAGTCCAGCATCAGACAGGCATTCAGGTAACGAACAAGCCTCATCATCCTCGGCAACAAAAAAACCCCCCGATAAAAACCTGCTTGATCTACTTTCTGCTGAACAACTTGGACAGGAAAACATTTCTGAAAGGCGAAGAGCCGTGACGGGACAACGCTCTAATACAAAATACTGAGAGTCTCTCGTTCTTTATGAGCCACCCGCTGCCTCCTGTTTATGAGGCCGAGGTATCCTGGGCCGGCAGTCAGAGTCCTGCAGTCAGCGCCAATAAATAACCCAGTAGGAGCTGCTGCCACCCAGAGCCGTGGAGGACGCTTAGGAGTTGCAGCCAATTAAAAGGTACAACTAAGTGGGACAGCTGGTCATGAATAACGTTGAGACGGGTTTCTGAGGTGTTTGGGCACATTGAGCAAACAGCACAACACTGGAGGAGTGATGCTGACCATTTTAAAGGCACAGTATATGTTATGCACTGTCAGTACTACTTTGATACCATGCAAGAAAATCAACACTACTAGTGCAGCTATTAAAATGGACAGCTAGTACTACAAGTTCGGCGGCAGGTTGGTAAGGCAGGCTAATACTACCTAAGTGCCCTAAAGCAGTGGTTCTCAATCCAGTCCTCAAGGACCTGTCTTGTCCTGGAGGTTTTAGCTCCAGCTCTACTCAGACACACCTGAACCAATTAAGGCAGTGATCCTCAAATCCGGGCCTCGGGGGTCTAGACTCCTGCTGGTTTTCTGATCTGCCAGGTAGTTTCCATTCTAGCTGTCTAATCAGGGGTTGATGAAGACCTGGGATGCCAGGTGAATGCAATTAACTTCCTGGTAGGAGAGAAAACCAGCAGCACTCTGGAGCACCCCCGAGGCTCGGATTCGAGGAACTCTCGATTAAGGTATCATGAAAACGTGAAGCCTCTAATTGGTTCAGGACAGGGGGTCCTCGAGGAGTGGGTTGAGAACCACTACCCTAAAGTAATGGGACCAAACCCCCGTGCATGTACCAAACTACTCCAGCAAGGCTTATGAAATAAAGCTCAGATTAGCGGGCGGTTACCTGCAATATGTGATTGTTGTATCTGTCTTTGTACGAAACCATATATTACAGAGCCGGTCAGAAGGAGGGGGTTTGCCTCCGAGTCGTTCATACACTCAGACACTTGTCATTGCAATTAGCTTCTTTGTCATTGTATTAGGAACTGTTGAAGCCTTCAGTGATTTCAGCCACTCGACCGAGCTGCTCCGTCTAGGCTACAGGTCTTCTATCTCCCGAGCAATCAAGCAGCGCAGAAAGAGCCAACGCTTTCCCCGGCCAACGCCGGCGCTTCAGTCTGCGAGACGTATCGTTATCATCTCTCTGTCTCATTTCCTGTTTTGCTCCTGGGCTGAGTGTTATCAGCTCCAGTCAAATTTTGCTGAAATAAACAGCTTAATGGTGTGACAGGGGACCGGAGCGACTGTAACGTCCTCAGTTTCTTTGATCTGAGAGCAGTTCAGCTTGTTCCCACGTCGGTACAATCAGTGTAATGAGCTGTTTTGTCCTCGGCTATTCTTCCCAGACGAGTCGAAAGCATCACAATATTTCAGTCAACAGCTACTTCTGAAACTTTTCTCAAATGAAGTTGCCATGCTCGTATAGGACATGACTCGAGTGCTTGGTCAAAAAAGTCTTTGTCCCAATTTAATCGAAATTATTGATAAATGTACTGCTGACCCTCTACTCAGTTTTCTCTTAATGTTTGTGCTGCTATGAAGATCAAAAACGAGGCAAAAACAAACGTCACACGAACTAAAACATGTTTAAAACACATCATGTGACATTTGTTTTTGATTCCTCGTGAGGATTCATGGTTCAGAGATATTTTAAAGGGGTACATAGTCTGATTTCCACTAAGCTTGTGAGATTCTTCTTCTTCGTTTTCTTATCACCAGGGCTGAGATAGTATTGGTGGTGAGATTTCACTTCACTTCAGTTTCCAATGCCGTTCAACTCGTTCCAATGGTTTTAAAATAATGTCACTTCATGTGAAATGAAATGATGAATTATCTCAACCCAGCAGCATATTACTTCACTTGATTTAAGACTACATATGAAACTAAATCACTTGTTAAGATGGATATTATATATATTATTTTCAGTGCAACCATCATCTAATTCCCTCACTGACCCTGTATGGACGGCGCCTGTCCAAATGCCATGACGACTGGGAGGTAGCGAAAGGTACCAATGCCATCGCCTCCTCTGGGCGTCCAAAACCCTGTCAAACAACGCTGCCAGCGTCCGGCGATGATGCACTGCCTCGCAGGCGGCTACCTCGCTGCAGCACACAGCTGTTTTTCATGCTTTCGGTGCTCAGCTATGCAGAAAATTAACTCCAGCGGCTACAGCACATCCACGGGGGCCAATTCAAACACTCGGAGCCTCTACCTCTATCCATTTCACTCTGCCTCTCTTCCTTCATCGCTGTCCCTCGCACACAATCAACTTGCCGCTTCATATATCTCCTCTGCCGGCTGCACGTAATCAAACATCCATCTACACCTCGACATCATCGGGGGGAACCGGCAGTCCATCACCTACGAATCGCTTCATTTACGTATCGTCCTTTCTTCATATCTGCACGTATCACGTCTCTCGCACGGCGTAGCAGTTCTAATCCACTCCACTACTAAGCAGCAGTGAAAACAACGCCAGCCAGGGTGTATCTACCTGTACCACACACAACTACATACACACATAAGCGTGCACACACACACACACACACACACACACACACACACACACACACACACACACTGGGTATTTAATTTTTGTTGTCAGGTTTTTCTGTCACCACTCACTCACTTCCTCACTCTCTCTCTCTCTCACACACACGCACACACACACCCATGGCCATGGCGAATCTTAAAAGATGTGGGAGGACAGGGGATGTAGAAACAGATGGGTGCTGGCACCAGTTGAAAACCCAGCGTCTGACACTAATGGGCCCAGAGAGAGGAGGAGAGGGACAGCCCCATCTGGACCTGCCACTGCCCAACCAGCCAGCAGCAAACCACTGACTCGGAAACAGACAATAAAATGTCCTGTCCTCTAAATACAGGAAAACCAAGCGAACTGTGACGCACCTCGGATCCGATTTACAGAAAAGATTTGATTGCACCGGCGTGTGCAGAAATTCATGTCAAAACAGTTTGATTATGAATTTGTGTGTTTGTGTTCCCACCTTTATGACAGGTAGACACATATACATATAGAGGCTGTGTTAAGGTATACAGGCTGCACACATACTTACACTATCAGGCGTTTTTTCATTTTTTCTTGTTGATGATACCTGAGCCAAGACCTCTTTGGCAATTTGGATGCTTGTGTATGCCAATGATAACTGAATGTGTTACATTGCATTTCAAATACATTTGGTTTGTATATATATATATATATATACACACAATATATATACGACAATATATACTGTATATATATTGTATATATATGAGAATGTTTCGGGAAATTTCCCAACCTAATGAAGGCTCCTTGCCCATCGAACCATTAGCGTACATTCATGTCTTATCTGCTAGGAGAGGTAGCCTACATAAGACTGACATATACAACTTTCATGAATATTACACACATTAATCACATTAAACACACATTTTTTTATTATTATTATTACCCTGCAATCATGGTGGAGATGGAACACAAGCTTGTCACTGAGGACAGGGTTGGTAGAACCAACGGACCAATATAGTTTATATAGTTTATAACAAAACCACAATGTTAACATCAAAAGTGACATACATGAACAGTGCCACAGACAAAAAGCTTTAAGTTGGACATTGGGTTCAGTATGAATTTTCAGTATGAAGACGCAACAACAGAGCCACAGCAGAGCTAGATTGGTCCTTTAAAGTGAAAATTGTCAGCACTTTAATTTATGGTTATTTTACACACACACACACACACACACACACACACACACACACACACACACACACACACACACACACAAACACAGTTACAAAACACATATATTCCATTACTGGTGGACAAATAGCACAACAAGCATGAAGAGTATCGTGCTGCTGCTGCGTTAAGAGATGCAACCCAGCGGAGAGTTAATTAACCACCATGCAATTAAAAGGACTGTTGGAGCAAATCCTTACAAACTGGAGCTGACATGAATTCACACTGTGTGTGTGCGTGTGTGTGTGTGTGTGTGTGTGTGTGTGTGTGTGTGTGTGTGTGTGAGAGAGAGAGAGAGGGGGGGGGGGGGTTCTGGATCAATTAAGCATTGATATGAAGTATATTTGAAAACTGAATAGAGATATCTTGATAACTCTGCATGAATCCCCTAAGAAGCCGCCGTTCTTCAGGGCTGCTGGTGATTCAGTGGGATTAACATGAAGTGAGTGGGATTGATTATTAAAGGTATGACGCTCATGCAATTGTTCCAACTGTAAATGTAATAATGTCACAGTAACATAATAAACTGTGAATGGAATATCAAATTCAACAAAGAGTGTAATAATCCTATTACAGTAATACATTTCCCATTAACGTAATAAATGTTACCTCCTGCTTTCATTTCAACACTATAATTACATTCATACGTTTTATTACATTAAACTGATAGTATAATAATAGTCACAATTATATTCAAATAATATACATTATTAAATTATATCAATTATAAATAGGCTACAGGTGGCATAGTACTCTCCAGCCCTGCCGCAGTGGTCAACTGGTCCATTTAGACCAGTGGTGTCCTTGGTCATTTAGGCACGACCCAAAAATAATTCAAAACCATTCTAATTTATTTGACAAAACAATTAGTGTAGTGTTCAAAAATACTCTTGTGCAGTCTTCAAAAGATGAAACAAACAAACACAAAAATGCAACAAGGTCTGCAGAGGGCCCAATCCACATCGCCTTCATGCATTGTTCAAAACATCAAACAACAACAAGGGCTTTCACAGTAAATCCACAATGCCTCACTGTTCAAATCATGAAACAAACAAACAGTGCAACAAGGGCTTCTTCATAATACCTTCACTGACAAAAACATGAAGCCACAGAAAGAGCAACAAGGGCTGAAAACATGAAACCCATGAAATAAAAAGTCGTTGACACATAAGATTTAAATGTGGTTTTCCAAAACAGCTTGTCTGATCTAGAGACAGCAATAACACGGCAAGGCATATGCTTTTTAATGAGTTTCTTTGGAGATACATATTGGACTGAGTCATGCTGAACAAGTCGTAATGCACTGCTCTGACCTGCTCTGACCTGATGGGGAGGCTGGGGAAGCCTGTCGCTCTTAGTCTGGGACGATGGTAGAAAACTCTGACGTTGTGTTCAATGTCAGGACTTTGTCTGGAATGAGTTCAACTCTCTCAACGAGCTAAGAGATGAGACGTAATAAGGAGTAATCCACAAAAGTCCCTTAGCCACTATTTCAAATATTTTCTATTTTAACTATTTTCCTATTGTGATTTTTTAAAATAATTTCTTTGTGACAAGATAATCTGAAAATGAAAACGTATTATTAAGTACACAAAATGCAGTCAATTCAAAGCTTTTCTTGCCCAATGGGTGCTTCAACGTCTCTTTCAGACCTTTTAATGTAATTCATGATGTCAGCTATAAAATGTCTTATTCCATTGGATCATTGGAGGGAGAAAAAGAGGCTTTCTCCTGAATGCAGAACACTGTGGTATTGTGGAAACTCAATGTGTGTTTGTTGCTGACAGTAATGTTTTTAGTACATAACTGTTTTGATTGTACAAGCTGTTCATTTTATTTATTTATTTTAACATGACATTTTATTTTTTTGTTTTACTTTGAAATGTTTGACACAGCCTGAGGCAACTGACTAGCGTAGGTTTATTAGTGTTTATCCTGTTGGAGGAAGTTCCTCTGCAGCAGGTGAACCATCAAGCAATCAAAGCATAGCAACCAGCCAGAGCTTCACTTCATCACACACACATGATCCACCGCAGAGCCACAACGCGCAGTCCAGAAATTAAATCCAATGTTATTGAAGGGTTATCAACTGGGATAAATTCAATCAATGTTATTGCTAGCCTACCCTGGTGTAATATTAACCAGTCCACACAGGAGCACCAGAGCCCTCTATTACAGGAATGTCACAACTGTCAAAAATGACATTTTTATAGCACAGCTGTGGATATCTACTAGTCTTATAGATAAACACAGAAAATTCATGCATTCATTCTGAATGAAAAAAGACACGTGGTCTTCTCGGAGAAAATGTTCACCTTTATATCCAAACTATATTCTACCTGTGTCTCTTTGATTTACCCATCTGTGTTTGGTGCAAACATGCAGTTTGAGATCCTGTTTTCTGTGATGATACATTAAAATGATCACGTTTTTTTGGAATAAAACCAACATGCTTCTTCTGCAGTCTGATCACAGTGTCTTTGCCTTGTAAGCCATTTAAGCAGGGGTGGTAGAAAGTAGAAAGTAAAGCTTCAGAAAGTAGAAATCCTAACCACGTATTTGCTCCAACCTGACTCTTACCAAGATGAAGAGTTGTGCTCATTAGAATCAGCTGGTATATGGGATGGGTGGAGGAAAAACATGCTCAGTACTTCTACTTTCTACTTTTTACACCCCTGCAGTCTAAAGAAAAGAAAATTAAATGACACACACACACACACTCAGAAGATGAAAAAATAAAGAAAAAATAAACATTCACCCTTTTCCTACAGACTGATTCTGAAGTTCGAATGTTTTGACGTCTAAACCATTCAAGCCTTTAAAATTGTCTCACAGACAAGAGGAAGTGAAAGCTGTGGCGGTGTGCTGCAGTAATACTGAACCTCCACCCGCTGGCTGAGCGGCAGGACTCCCGCCCCCGACACCACCCTGCTGCAGTAAACGCCTTATCAGACAGGCAGAGTGATACATCTCAACATGGAAACACAACGAGGAAGGCTTGTGGCGCCTTTGATCAGAGTAAATGAAAGGAAGCGGGCGAAAAGAAATGCTGTCTGCTTCCTCTCCGTTATTCCTCTCAGGTGAAGGTTGAGGCTGATTGCTTCATTTGGCCCACAAGGCAAGAGGGTGAATCTGTTGTGAGTGAAATGTCTTCATGTTTTGTTACTGTACTGAATGGTCGACGGAAAGCAGGAGGAAAGATCCTGTTTAATATGAGATGTTGAGTGTGTGTGTGTGTGTGTGTGTGTACACGGCATGGTTGTCTGTCTACGTGATAGGCAGCCTTTCAAGAGAATGCATTAAATCATCCATCCATCCATCCTGGGTTGATAAGAAAGCAGAGGTACACTTCAGAGGGCTGCGTCTGATAAAGCACCTCCCTCCTTCAGTTTGATGTGGAGAGAAGAGAGATGTTGTTGTTTACACACAGGACAATTTAAAACTGAGATTAGCTCAGGAGGGGCAGCATTTCCCCAGGCTTACCGCTAGGCTGCTTCTACCTGGGTTTCATCAAAATGTAAAGGAGGATATCACTGAGGCATGTTTTTCTCACGGAAAAGGACTGAAGGTTCTTATTAACACAAGTCTCACCTAATCTATGGTCTCATAACAAGGTACAATATGGCTAGAAACTGCTCCATTGATGGCTAATTGGTGGGTTTGCGAAACGCATTGATTTTCTGAAATTTCACACACATCCTCAGTAACACATTTATGCTTTTCAAATAAATGTGTTGTAACATAGAACAAACTATCATATTACAACTATTAAGAAAAGCTCTAATCAACCTTTAGGAAATATATACGACAAAATCCAATCCAAAATCCATGAGCTCCAAATAGCAGAAGTCCAAACTAAGACACATTTGATCTCCACCTTTTTAGTCATTGTTGTGAAACTTGAGAATTCAATTTCCCAGAGTTCATTTGTAACCCGTCGGATCCATTGGACTGAAACAATTTGAGAAACAAGCCCGCTGCAGTCGTCTGTGTCACGTATCAGCATGTTGCTTTATTGCTTGGACTGATTTCAAGTTTGTCGAGGCAAGAGCGTTTTCCAGCAGGCGGGTGGAAGCAGATGCAGAATGATGCATAATACTGGAGCACCAGCCAGTGAGCATGACAGTCAATCAACGCCAAAACAAAAAAATGGGCTCAAAGAATATATATAGCCTCTGTCAAGTTCAACACTCACGCAATAACACGTTTACATGCTGGTACATTCAGATGGATTCCTGCCCCGTAGTGTTTGTCTTCATGATGGCAACTTGACTTTGACTCATGTGCATCATAGCAAAGTGTTTGAGGTTGCATGGGCTGATTCAATTCCTTACCCGAGTGTAAGGACAATTTGGGAACTAACGAGACAGGTGCATGACATAACATTTTAGTGGTCGTGAGCTAAAATGAACTCATGAGGGTTTGGATGTGAAATCTAGCTGGTAGGGGGGGGGGGGGTTGGCGTGATGCTCTCCTCGGTGGCCTGCTTCTAATCGGCCTGATCTCTGCTGCCCCGTCAGCTGAAACGCAGCTTCACCGTGTAACTGCAGCGTCTTGCACATCAAACTGTCAGATCCGATAGATTAAGTAATGTAAACCTAATTGAATTACATTTCAACAGTAATTGTTATTGATGGTGATGGAAGCAGGATTGAACTGAGGGAACACTTAATCAATCAACCGAGATTGAACATTTCTTGACTGCTGGACTCTCCTGTGAGAGCGGATCAGCAGAACCAGGTTTTGTTCTGTACTCTCTTGATTTTTA
>JAXDDW010000043.1:390000-467500 GCA_034670385.1 Hoplostethus mediterraneus | reverse complement strand
TCTAAATTGGCTGTCAGCGGTAATCTGCCAGACTACTCCCATACCCCACCTCCCCCTGCCGCTACCTCTCCATCACTTCCTTCTCATCTTTTAACCTCTCTCTCTCACTCTCTCTCTCTTTCTCTCTCGTTCATTACTGCTCTGTCACTCTTTCCTTCATAGATTCATCCCCTTACTGGCTACAGTCCTTCTCTACGTCTCCCTCTAGTTCTCTTTCTCTCTCTCTTTCTTTTGCTCCTTGTCCTAGAGACGCTAGTGGAAGTCTTCGGTCTTAATTTCTCTCTCCCTCCCTTTCAGTCCTTCTGTTTTCCCTATCAATTCTCTTCCACGCCTCCTTCCCTCCCCTTTTGAGGCCCTTATCTGTCAAGCCCTCGTTGCCTTGCAAGGTGCGGTGTGTGTGTGTGTGTGTGTGTGCGTATGTGTGTGTGCGTATGTATGAGCGAGAGAGAGAGAGAGAGAGAGAGAGAGAGAGAGAGAGAGAGAGAGAGAGAGAGATCGTAATCAGGGGGAAACAACAGGCATGAGTCCAGCTGCCCAGAGCTGTCATAGTGAAATTGACTAAATGTTCCCTCATCCATCCCTTCCTCTCTCTCTCTCTCTCTGCCTGTCTCTCTCCCAAAGGTGTCATTTTCAAAAGCCTCTAGGCTGGTGTTTTAGAGCTGTGTATGTGAGCTTGCCTGCATGTTTGCTGCCTACCCACAACCCTCACATACTCAGACTCCCAGGTTATCCATGTCTTTGGTCACCCTTGGGTCCACTCAGCTAGCCAAACAGATAACCCTCAACAGCACTCCAAAACGTCAGCGGCATCTCTCCAAGCAACAGAAAACTAGACTCCAGTGTGGATAAAGAAAGCAAAATAGGGTTATGAGCCGGGGTGAGTCGAGATCAAGTGAACATCAATGCAAGTGTGAGTGGAGGTGGATAGAGAATCGGTCATAAGAGAGTGAAACTGGCTTCGGGCTAAGCGTGAATTCACTAGTTCTGCTAGAGAAAGACCCTCCGTGGGCATGCATGAGCGTGCATCACTAAGGTTCATACAGGGCAGGAGTATAAGGGCATAATGGGCGGTGAACGGTTTAATTGCTCCGGTGGGGGAGCCAATGATGTGAAGCCCAGCGAGCCATTATCAGACCCTCCGTGAGAGCAATTACTCCCATGGCACCTCCTCCCTTCCTCATCCGGCAAATGAGAGCTGACAGAAAGGTCCAACCTTGCACAGTGGGATGGGCGCTCCAGACAGGCGAGAATAAATGGCACATAGCAGAGGTCAAAAACTGAACAGCGCTGACGTATTAAAGCCACAGGCAACGGCAACATCCAGCTGCTTTCATAACAGTCCTGGGGAAGGTGTGAGACATGACGGAGGAAATGTCCCGCAGAGGCAGAAACATAATAACCCGAAATCAAGATATTTACGGTTTGGTAGCTCTCTGCAGAAGTGTAGTGATTCCCAGCACTCTCCTTGTTGTATGGTAAGTGTAGTTTCTTTATGTGTGTGTGTGTGTGTGTGTGTGTGTGTGTGTGTCCTTGGACAGGGTGTAGTAACTGTGGGGTTGCTGAGAGGGTTTGGAGAGAGAAGGTAATAAGCCATAAGGGTACTCCTCTCCCATCACCCCGGTCTGACTGACGCACCGCAGGGACTGCTGCAACTCACAACCACTTGACCTGTCCTGAACCTGAACGTGGCTCCTCCCCCTCTCCACACACACACACACACACACACACACACACACACACACACACACGCTCATGCGGCTCAGTGGGGTTAATGGGGTGACCCGCGGAGGGCGAGGCCTGCATTATCACACAGCCTCCTCACCTTGCTACCTGGTGCATACTGTGCTGTTCTTTTAAGCAGCTTCTCCACACAGTAACGCCAGCCAGCCAAGTACAGGAAACTTTTATTTCTGCTGTATTTTAAACTAGAGGCACACCGCTGATGAGTACTGATCTAAAATCAGTCATTCTAACTAACTGGTATCGGCCTATTGAAGAGTTACAGGCACAAGTGCATTCATTTATTTGATTGAATTATTATAGCTCTAAACTGCACTATGACTTTTATTCCTTCTGCACTGTTATTTTTTTATTTTTTTTAGATATTATTATTTTTTAATGTCTTTATAAATGTCCTTGTTTTAAATGTCTTTTAATGCCTCATGTAAAGCACTTCGAACTGCCTTGTGTATGAAAGGTGCCTTGCCTTACCTATGCAGTGACGATCGTCTAACAACCGTCAGTCAAACAGCAAAATAAATAAATCTGTTAGATAATAATAAAACAGAAAGCCGTAAGGTTGGAGGACAGAGTCTCGTTGTTACCCTGGTCAAACAGACGACTGACGGACCCCAAGAGGTTAAGAGATCAAGTGGCATTTATCCTGCATGGCCAAAGCAACATGTCAGTATTTTATTTTTTATACTGTGGCAAACTAAAGCATCAATCCTTCAGCGCTGATAAAAGCCTTGATCAGTTTATTGACTGTGTCACTCGATCCTCTCCTCTTTAAAGGATCACATGGATCACATAACCGGAGGGCACACAGAGGACTGGACAGATGATTGTGTATCGAATTATGACAAAACACATCAGCTGTGGACGGACAGGGAGGTCCAGCTCCATCACCCTCTCCTCCCCCTCTCTCTCTCCCCCCTCCTCTTCGCTTCTCGTTTCACTTTGCAGCCTCTCCTCCCCCTCTCTCCCCCCCCCCCCCCCCACCACCTCTCCTAGAGCCACGATCCTTTTCTTTTTTAAAAACTTTTTATTTTAATTTTTTGCATTATTTTACAAAACAAAACATTTCTTGATATAGGACCCCAATAAAGATAAATGAATAATAATAATTAATAAAAAATACAATAAAATAAAAATAAAAAGGATAAAAAATAAATAAATGAATAATAATAATAAAAACAAATAATAATACAATAATAATAATAATTTAGTACAAAAAATAAGTATAAAAACAAAAGACATTTACAGAAGGGGTGGCATGTGCAGCTAAACGGGGTCAGTTACAGAGGAACCTACAGTACCAATGGCATTTTCGATGGTATTCCATCATAATAACACATTTTTGTTACAACCCGTATTTTATTTGACAGCAAGATATAACGTAACACAAGTCCACCTTTGTATAAAAGTATCCATTTTCAGTTGCAGACTTGCAGTCATTCGTTCCAACGATCCCTTAATACACGTACTTGAATGCATCTCGACCGGAGAAAAAAAATCATATGAATCTCCGTCCAGCAGGGAATCAATTATCCGTCTCTGGCTGTAAGTCTTTAAACATGCCACCTTGTCACCCTCAGGGATCACGCTGGAAGCCATGCTGGAATTGATAATGAAAATGAGAGCTTAGTCTGACCGAGGGAACATCACAGGAGAGTTAATGCTCCTCATATCTCCGCAGCCTCCGTGTACCAATCTAGATAGAGCTGGTGCTTTGATAGACGGACATGTTAGAGATATTAGATGGAGCTTCACCTCGGACGATATTAGAATACGAGGGCAAATTACGTGACGGCACCCTCGTCGTCCTTCAGTCTTCAGTCACGCCGAGACCCCGCACACTCAACCCTCCTCGTCTGGGAAATTGCCTCTGCATTTCAGCAGACCAGAGATCAGCCTCAACACTCATGATTTAATACATAGAAAAATATGAAGTGGAAAATATGCTTTTTTCCCCAATGGGAGTTTATACACTAAATGAAATAACTAAACCTGAGATGGAAACTAGAGTAAAGCCCTTTTGACTCACTTTTACTTTACACACAATCTGTGTTGTCTGCAGCTGTCGGCTAACGTCGACCCACAAACACATTTCCAGACACTTAGTCAGTAATCAGACTGCAAAAAAAAAGGCACTCGGAAACACAAGCTAGCAACGAGACTGGCTTGAAGTTGTTGCTACGCTGCTATGAAGGACGACGTTAAAAGGCTGGTGTGTTGCACATATAAGACAGATGGAATTCAAATTTGTACACCCACACCTGTCAGGAGCCCTGCCTGTCCCCTGGAATCAGGTGGAAATGTGCACTTTGCTGCAAATACTTAAATACTCTCCTCACCACACAGAAACATGCCAATCATTCAATCAAACCATCTCATAAACTAACTCTCCATAACCAAAGAAATACTGGGTATGTACGTTCCACTCAGTCCTCTGGTACGAGGAATACCATCCTACTGTCCGACCTGCTTTTGAATTAGTGCAGATCTCTCTCATGTAATCCAGTGTAAGTAACTACGGCGTTGAGATGTGCTAGAGACTCATACTCAGTAAAAGCTGCTCCTTGCTAGCATGAATGACACCTGAAACTCTAGTATACACGGCTTGTGTCTCAACCACAGACCACAGACCAGCAGCATAATCAAACACAAGGAGGAACTCATATGAAGGGCATACTACAGGGCACTGGATGCTGTTAAATACTGCAAGGAAGGGAGACAGAGAGAGACACTGAGAGACAAGTAGAGAGAGAGAGTGCAATGGATCAACCAGCTGGAATGAGCCAGCAAATATTTGCAAGAACATGGCATTTTACTGGCAGTTTTGTGGACTAGCCTGACTGTGTCGCAGCGACAGTAAAAACCAAAACACAATCGTAGCGAGGGCAAACACATCTTCAGCAGGACATGACCCTCACACTCTGCACTCCCTTGTGTGTGTGTTTACATGCATGTGTGTAAATGTGCGTTTCCTCTCTGTGAAAGGCAGCAGAGGAAACGGTGTCCGTTTGTTAAAGGGAAAATCAGCCTTTGTATTCTGTGGGTATGGATGCAGGTTACAGGCACTCTGATCACCGGCGGGAGTGGGAGTGACTGACAGTAAAAGAGAGAGAGGGAGGGAGAGAGAGAGGGAGAGAGATGAAAGATGGCAAGCAGACTAGAAAGCCAGAGGGGGAGTGAAAACAATTTGATAAAATGGCCACAGAGAATGGATGGAAATGGTGAGAAAACAGAGGAGAAAATGTTCTGTCTTTTTATATGTATTCCACAATTCATGGTAAGGGGTTCCGGGCCTCTAAGGGATGCCAGGCGTTACACGGTTTGACAATATCATTATTTTAAAGAAACATTTCAGCATTAACGCCGGTCTCTGAGGCGACAGGGTTGACAATGGCCCTGCTTTTTCAAGTTAATGGTATTTGTGGACTTCCTGTTTCCGTGCAGGACCCGAACCACTTTGAGCCTCGAGTGCAGCGGACGCTAACGCTAACTTCCATCGCTCCGCCGCGGACCATGACTGTACTCACAAGAAGGTGAGAGCGCTCTCCCTCCTCAATTATTCATAGGTCAGGAAACCCTCACCGGGCTGGGCAGCCAATCGCAGACCTCCCGGGGATAAGAGTCAATCGTGATTGGTCCGCTAAGTGTGTCTCTTGTGCTTGGAACCAATACCTTATCGTATAATGTCATGCACCGATGCAGACGCACACCTCGCACTGCAACACCTCGCTCCACACCTCCTCCCACGGTATCACCACCTCTTTTTTTTTTTTTCCTGGTTTCCTGCATCTTTTCTCTCCAGTTAAAGGTGCTGAAAGAATCAACAGTACTAGACAACAGGTGGTATGGAGGTGTGTGTGTGTGTGTGTGTGTGTGTGTGTGTGTGTGTGTGTGTGTGTGTGTGTGGGCAGCAGATAGGTGACACAGCTCCCCGGTATCAGATGACCCGCAGGCCTCCTCTCTGGTGGTTCCATGGATAAAAGAGACATCTGGAGCTCGCCGTAGCGGCTCGCTCCGTCTGGTTTAAAGCAAGCAGAGTGATCCACCGATGGGGGATGTGCAATTATAACGGTTTCCACTCCCCCCCCTCCCCCCTCGTGGTTTACGTAACCCCGAAGAGTCCCGGTGCACCGATAGCCCCTGCACATCAGAGCACCGCTCGCCATCCCAGGAAGTCCTTTTTCTCCAGAGCTTATTCAAAAACCGTCGCCCCCATTCTGCTTACGCAACTCTATTAAATTCATCTTCCTCATCCTCCTCCTGTAGAGGAGTCATTAAATGGCTGCTTGCATCAGGCAGTGAGCGGCTGAGAGCAAGCCTGCCTGACTCTGTGTGTGTGTGTGTGTGTGAGTGTGTGTGTGTGTCTCCACAAGAATAGGAGATTACAACCACAGCAAAAAGAACATTGCTGGTGTGCCATGCATCAGTGAAAGAATGTTTGTGTCCATTTTCTATTCTTACTTTTTTTCTCCATATTATTTGTCATTGGGTTTTTTTTTCCATCGTGACCTTTGTGTGTCGACGGTGTCCAGGAATGAATTTCCACCGAGGCGGCAAATAAAGTTGTATCTCACCTACACTTCTGAGAGGGATTACCGCTTATCATGATTCTGTCTGTCACTCCAGAAACGTCTCTATATCGCTCTGACCACTCCTCACTCTCCGTCTGAACAGGATATGAATCACCACTGTGTGTGTGTGTGCTGTGTGTGTGCGTGCATGTTGGTGCACGTGTACAACTCAAACTCTTCTACCTGTCACAGAGGAGAGCGAGGTAATACGGAGCGTTTCAAATCCCCTCGCTGACATTCAAAGCGCCTCGGCGACAACCTCAACAAGCTCCGCTCAGCCCGTAAATCCACCCCGAGGTCAGGGTGCTACCGCTGGTACTACCTGTGATCAAAGCTATCAACCTACACCGTAAAAACACAGCTCTAGTCTGGAGGGCAACACTGAGACACGCTCATCAATCATCACCAAACTTCTACTTTGAAAGAGCGCTTTCCCTCGACGCGATCGCTCAACTCTCAACGATGTCACGTATCAATTGACTTCCTACGCTCGTTTTTTTTTTTTCCCACTGCAACATTCCCATATTTTATCCCGGTAATTGTTTCCTTAATGGATTACAGCGGGGTTTAGTACGTCTGCTGCAAGCGTCGGGGCCATACATCAACGACACCGCGACAATATAGTGTATATTTCTGCAGCTGCATATTTCTTCACAACAGAAATGACAGCCGGCTACAACTGCACATAAAATCTCTATCAGCGCCGAACAACAATATTTTTTTTTATATGTCCTCAGACTTTTTTTGTGTGTGTGTGTGTGTGTGTGTGTGTGTGCGATTCCCAATCTCTTCAAGGTTTTTTCATATTTTGTGGACTTGCAGAGGAACCTGGCGAGTCCAGGCAAACTTCATTAGCGGTGATTGTGGCCTTACTAGAGGCTTCAAATTAAAAATCATTGTCTGTAAAAACTCACTCAGGGGACTAATAGAACAAGTCATATCCCAGCAGCAGGCAGAAGTGACCAGAAACGGAGGAGATTCAGCTCATTGACGGGATATTAATGGATACTTCTGCTGATTTAGTGCTTTGGAGACCATGTGATGGATTGGGGACACCTTCGCCGTGAACTGAAGCATTTGGCAGCTCCATTGTAAAGCAATTAGACCGTTACAATAGAGTTACTTTGGCGGCGGATCTATCTAAGAGACCCCAGGTGGTTGAACTTGAAGGGAATACAAACTCTGTCTTGATGACAAAAGATGGATAAAACAGAGAGATCGCTGACATGACACCAGAAACGGAGGGAAAGAGGGAGTAGAGTATGATGCACCATGACAGGTCAGGCTCAGAGGACGACATAGTGTGTTTTTACATGTGGATGTATAGAGATCAACAGTGAGGTTCTGGAGGTGAAAATCCCATTCATATTCTGCATAGGGATTTTGATTATGAGCCATAATGTCGTAACCATCCAATGTAGCCTCACCACAAGCTAGTAGGTTGTGAAACGATAGTGTATGCTCCTGTAGAAGACACAAGTCTGTATGATATCAACCTTGTTTTGAGAAAAACACGGAGAAGTACTACACTACCCACAATCCTAAAGTGTAACAGCGACGTCTCTGATTGGTGGAGCTCGCTGTTACCATGGAAATGTTCACCGCACCCGCGAACGTCTTGTCAGCTAACGCTAACGTTAGCTACTAACGTAACCTAGCTAGCTGCTTATCCTATGCAGCTGGAACGAATCACTGTACCATGTCGATGACAACTTTACACTATACTATATGAAACACTATATATACTCACACAAAACAACAACAATATCAACACTATACTATTGACAAATGTTACATTCAAGAAGAAGCGCTAAACTATCGTTAGTTTGGAAGTTGTTGGAAAAGTATCATCCTCAATGGATTATGGGATGAGTAGTTCCTTCACTTCATAAAATAATGATGTACACAGTCTTGTACCTTTGCCTTTTCTTCCGTTTTCCGATCTTTTTTCTGCTCAGAATCAAATGTTTTATGGTCTCGATTCATCGTCTAGCTGGTTGTCTTGGTTCCAGCCTTAAAACTCTTTATAGAAGGATTTTCTGAAACGTCTATGGAGTAAATGAATGGGAAATTTACTTCCGGAACCAGAGCCGTTAAAAAAGTGGGTGGTCACTGTTGCGCTCTATGTGCTTATATAAGAGGCATGTTTTTTTGAATGGGGGGAGTGTCAAATCCAGGCCATTGAAAAGTGAGTACTAAGCAAAAATAAGAAAGGCTATCGTCTCCTGGGCGGAGAGGGAGATGTATGTGAGAAAACAGCTGCAAAGGAAGAAGGAGGAGGGAGAAAGTTGTGAATGAGGTAAAGAAGATGGCTTTAAAGATGGTGTGAATGACGACCTTATCTCCTCCCCCCGGCTCCGACTTCATAAATTGTGATCAGCGCCGGGCAGACCGCCATCACCATCAAGTCAACATCTCGATATTCATCAGCACGGCGTGCCGCAGCAACAAAGGCTGTCAGAATGAACCTCCACCCACTTAATTAAAGCAATTTATAAATATTTCACCACATAATTAGGGAGAGGAATGGAGCTAAGGAGGCACTAGTGCACTGCTGGCCTCTCTCATGCGCTGGAATATGACATAACGGTGGGCGAGATCTGCAGGGAAGAATGGCACACAGCTCCACATTTATAGTTGTATAACCTTTAGGAACCTTGGGAAGGCTTGTATGCATCCATCCATCCATCCATCCATTTTCTTTCTACTGTTCTTTTCCATCCATGTCTTTGCTTCGTGGATCGGTTCTCTCTCTGGTTGATGCAGCCAAAGCGCCGAAACCGGCAGCGAGCTCACGATCTGTTTAACTGTCCGATGTGAATCAACCCTGTGATATCTGCACTCCACGACTCGGGGCAGCTGCTCACCGTCAGCCTGAATCTCTATCCAAACTCCAATAATGCCCTATTTCATATTCATACAGTTACACACACACACAAGTTTCTCTTCCAGATTTTCCCAGATGGTCTGATGATTCAAACTGCTGACCTCCTGGCTGCAAACCTGCTTCTCTGGCCATTGGGCGACATGTACAACATTCGACAGGAAGCTCATTCTAAAAATATCTTTTCACATGAATTGAAGACATTCAAAACAGAGGGGAATTAGCAATGAAAGTGAATACATACAATCAATTAGTTAATTAAACTTCCACTCATAAAAGGTCTAGTTCTCTCAGTAGAGAATAGCAGCAAAATCATGCGGCCAATATTTCTGTCAGTTTTAAATTATTGTGGCAAACTGTATCAAGGACATTATTATCCTGAGACATAAAATACAGTCATGCTTGCAGGTTTATGAACCCCTTGTGCAATTATAGAAATACAGAATATAGTTTTTGCCATGCAATAAGGATTTATGCTTACCAATTTTGTGTTTTTTTAGACGAAAATTGTGCTCAAAGTAAAATGAAAATAGTTTAAAGGTACAAAAGTACAAAAGGTACATAAGTAAACCTCATCTTGCATTAGTTAGCGACAACCCAAACCTATCAGTGTCCTGGTCTGGGGCTGTTTTTCTTCCTCTGGACCAGGAAGACTCAACACCAGTAAGGGGAACATGAATTCAGAGGGAAGCCAGAGAAGAACAGAACAGAACGACAGGCCAAAGCCGGACCAACAAGATGACGATCCATAAGCAATCAAGCAAATCTACCAGAGAATTACTCTGGAAGAAGGTGAGTGTTTTGGATTGGTCGAGTCAAAGTCCTGACCTAAATCCATACAGCTGAGATGCTGCAGCAGGGTTCAAGTGTTCATTTTTGCCCTCAGGGATATCTGATATATATATATAAATAATTCAAATAAACAATATAGGAACTCAATACCAGAGGATCCATTATTCCTTAACAGTCGTTAGGTTCAATGAATTGTGACAGATCAATGAATTAACCTTAAATGATCTCATCAGAGTCTATTGTTTTTGTTTTGTGTATCATGGGAAACCATGAAACTGAGACTGCTTGCTGGATTCAGAATCAATTCACATTAATATCCCCAGTGTTTATACAACAAATAAATAAATAAATAAACGTACTTACTCACTATAGCAACAAGTGCCGGGCTAAAATAGAAAAAAGGAGCTAACAAAGCTTAGACTTCAATAACACTACAAATCTTCTCAACAGGAAATATCTGAGAGCCGGCCAAAGCTCTCTTCATTAAATCATGAAAAGGGCCCGGCGCTGTTTCTGCAGCGTGCACACTTCCACTACAAGGGAGAGGTGACTTTCTCTAATGGCGATTGAATTCTTCCAGGTACTTAAAAAGGTGCGCCTTTCATACAAATCACAGTGTGTTGAGGACACCGCGATTTGAAACGAGCCTCTTGTGGCGAGGCGTGGCGTTGGAAACCTCTGGAAAAGTGCTGGAGCAAACAAATGGGCTGTCGTACTTTTCAAAACAATGATTCACAGCAGAGACGGGCCAGCAAACAAGTCGTCCACTTGTTGGGCTTGTGTTTTTTAGGCCTTTCTTTTTATTTGATGAGGATTTTATTTGAGGATGGGAGTTGGGAGTTCTCAACCAATCTAGGCATTTTAACTGGTGACTTTCTAGCCTCAGTCGTCTAACCTTTAGAGTACCTTTGGGCTACAACTGACCCCACAGGGACAGATGCACTATTTATTAAATATCATTCTTGATAGAACTATCTGCTGCATTGTTACGTACACTTACACACACATGTACACACACACACACACACACACACACACACACACACATTGATCATAGGCCGGTCATCGTAAAGCTTAGTCAGCTAGCAAGTCTGTCTTGATCAGCGCTTAGACCCCCGATCCACCGACGGAGACAGAAATATGATGGATGTGAATTACAATAGCATGCAGGCACACTTACACACACTTGCACACACTTGCACACACACTTACACACACACTTACACACACACATACATGTACGTAAGTGTAGACAACAACAGCTGCCGAACGGAAGAACCCTCCACGGAGAGGGTTAAAGAGCCCCAGCAGACTTTGGGCTGAGCAGATGCAAACTCCCAGCAGCAGATGCTCTGTTCCAGGTATACATGTTGACAACAACAACAAACCGCTGTAACAACCGTGGACTCCAGCTCCGAGCCGCAGATCTATTCAGACCCTCCTCTGGGTTAACGAGATTTCTATCTTCCCTCCTACTTTCTAATCAGCACAGCGAACCATTAGCAGTCCACAAAGCTGCTCGGAGCCGGCGCGGCCTCCATTCGTCTGACTCGTGGCCAAGTCATTGCATGTCGATGTGTTTGGCAGTAGCCCAGGTGTCGGCCCAGTGAATTCGGAGGAGCCATGTTTTTCCTAATCCCCTAACCCTCCGGTCCTCCTGCAGGCTGGCGGGGGCACCGAGCGTCCCGAAAACACCAAACTATGTCTGCAAATATTGACAGAGCGCAAAACAAAGAGAACGAGGGAGAAAACATATTTTCAGCACTTTTTTCTGCCTTTTCAACCTCCTGTTCTCTCTCTGCCTCTGTTTCATTCTCTCTCTCTGTCTCTCTCCCCATCATCTCTCTCTCTCTGACTGAGACCAATCATATTAAAGAGTTGGAGAGACAGGTGGCCGTCATTTTCTGGATGATGGCGACGTTGTGATGGTGGCGTGATTTATGTCCCTATTCCCATCCCGTCACATCTCCTCCTCCTCACCGCCCAGCGCACCGTGGAAGACATGTTCAAAAAATAAATAAATAAATTTTAAAAAAAGTCTAAATGCTGACTGTGTAGCCTCACCTTGGCAGAAACTCTAGGGACTGGGGCCAAGACAGGCTCTTAGGATGAAGAGGTAGAGAGAGAGGGAAACAGAGAGAGAGAGAGAGAGAGATAGAGAGAGATAGAGATACAGCTGTAAGCCCTTGATTTGTCCCCTGAGCCAAACCACAAACGACTACTACCATCCAAGCCATCCCCTGAAGCCATCAGGCAACACCGGTTTACCAAAGTGGAGCAGATTAAGTCTGAGCAGAGGTAACACAGCGGGGAGGGAAACAACAGGAAACTTGAAAATGTGCTGAAACAAAATAAGTTACACAGAGTTGTTTACAGCCTTATTTTGTCTGTGTGTGTGTGTGTGTGTGTGTGTGTGTGTGTGTGTGTGTGTGTGTGTGTGTTGGGGGATGGCGGAAGGGAGGGATCCTGCAACTTTGCACCCACATCCTTCTTTCCATTTTCCTACCAGTATATGTATTGTATAAATCTGTGTATTGTGACATCACAATAATAACGCTACATCATCATTCTATTCAGAGAAGAAAAGAAACATGGAGAGCGAAATAAATGCCTCCACTCTGGTTCCTCTCATGTAAACAACATCAACACTGAACTCTGAACAACACCTACATGGCACATTCATATTATTCAAGTCATCTTTCTTTGGGTGTTCATGTAATACTTTGAGCCACGTGTTACATAGCGGTGGAACAGTGTGTCCGTTTATCGAGTCCCCCCCAGCTGCTGCTAGCTGCTGATTGGCTCGTCGTTAATTGGCTGCAGTTAGAGGACTAGCTAGCAATAAGGAAGACATTTGGCAAGTTGGGCTCAGGGGCTCAGGGAAAGGTATTTTGTTGGCTAACTTTGCTAGATATTATCTTCTTGTTTTGAAGACATGATGGTACAATATTTTATGTTAACACAAGCACAAGGCAGAAGGGAGGAACACACGGGGGGAATCTCAATACAAACAGAAATGTTGAACTGGAATTGCTGATTCTTTGGCTCTATTCTTTCCCTAATTGATGAAGTGGTTTGTGTAAGCTGTGTAATACTGTTCTTCGTGTAATTGCATTCATTGTGGTTGAAACGCCCACCTCTTTTCCAGGGAAGACGCCCCAACACAAGCAGGGTTGAGTTAGCGGTGGAGAGTGGATGAGATGTGATAGCTGTCACAAGTGGCTCTTGAGGTTTGTGCAGACAGCAGCTGACTCAATGCTGACATTTCATCTGTTAACTGATTCAGTGACCCTGCTTTCAACGCTGACAATGTTTTTCTTCACCTTTTGTTCATCAATAAGATAAAGATGCTGCACGGAGCCTCACTGGGAAAGAAAAATCCCTCTCCATTCACAGTCATAACGACATTTAACAAGCATCGCTCCACAAACGAGAGACAACTTGGAATTTGCAAAAATGTATTGTGTTCAATCAAATCTTGAGCTCTTCGTCAGGATGAGGCGCACAGACTCACAAACACCAAATCTTCAGGACGTTGACTACTGATGCAGACTTGTGAAAGGGCAGTCTCAGAGTCATTGTTATTGTTGCAGAAAAATAGGACAATGCCCTTATCACGTCACATTACCTCTGGGAATTTAGCCGATGTTCTTATTGAGAGAAACGTACAATGTGTGAGCATATGGGGGGTTAGGTGTCTTGTCTTGGATCACCTATCGCGATTCTCAAATGTACGCAGCTTATGAAAACGTGGCACTTTTATATGGATGTTTGTGTCTTCGTCTAGTCAGTGTTGTTATTATTGCTACACTCACAACACACCTATCCATGTAACTCCAAGGAATAACTGAAAAGAGGAGGTCTAATCCCGATATTAACTTAATCCCGAAAAATGTGAATCCCTACTGTAATGTGTGTATGTGCATGAGGGTTAAAAAAAGCAAAGTGTAAAGCAGAGTAGACGGAGAAAGAGAGAGAGAGAGAGAGAGAGAGAGAGAGGGGAAGCTCATAAGGCCTCACAAGGTTTCTTTAATGAATCTGCAATAAACTCAAATCATACTGTTTTATTACCTCATCTGCTAAGAGGCTCGTTTAGACTCAGTAGCAGTGACAACGGTGTGCAGCTCAGGAACCAGCCTTCATCCTGACAGCACCGGGGCAGGAGGCGCCACCCCCCTGCCCCGTCCCATGGTTACCAGCTGCTTCCACAGTGTCCAGTTACCGGCTTCCCCTGAAGTATCGTGTGCTTTACACTACAGTGCTGCAAAGACGCTGCACACCGATAACAAATAAGCCAAAGTACAGGCACAACCATGACTAACAAAATGAAATTCCCTCCCCTCAGTGAATCGGGGGCTCGTTGGCTTACTGGCTTACGGGGTCAATTTCACACACGAGGGCAGAAGACATAATTGATTTCGGGCGAGGGGGCTGATTATACACGGGGAGATGTGGGGTCAGAGGAGCAGGCGACACAAACAGCTCCCATGATGAGCGTGGTTAGTGCCGATTCATTGAAATGCTGTGGGGCTACTGGTTTATGCTCTCTGGGAAGGATGGGGCAAATGCCTGCTACCCAGTGTGCAGATTGTCAAGGGCGTATGGATTGACCTTTACTCGGTTTCTATGATCTCTTCTCACACACACACACACACACACACACACACACACACACACACACACACACACACACACACACACACACACACACACACACACACACACACACACACAAACTCACACTTTCTCTGCACCTTCAAATAAAAAAAATCCAAATAAACTCACCTTCACTGCATCAGCGTGAGTGACTTTGTCGAACACTTTGTCGTTGACTTTCATGATCTGGTCGCCGATCCTGAGACCCTCCTTCTCCGCCAGGCTCCCCGGCTCCACCAGGGACACGTAGATCCCGACCCCGTGCTCCGAGCCCCCGCGGATGCTGAAGCCCAAGCCCTCGTTGCTCTTGTGCCTCTTCATGGTGACCAGCCTCAGCTCCCCCTGGAGGCTCCTGGACAAAGTTGCTCCCGAGCAGCGGCACGAGAGGAGCTGTCCCCTCGCTGCTGGTGCTGAAGCTGTCCGGGGAGCCTCGCAGCGCCACCTGGGACTCGGGGGGGTTGCTGGGCGAGAGGTGCCCCGGGGGAGTCGGGCTAACGCTGGGCAAGTCGCCCGTTGTTATGGGGCTCCCGTTGCTTGCTGCTAAATCCGATTTCAGGTAGAGGCCCTCCGAGGTGTACTGATCAAACAGCAGCTGGTCCGAGCGGGGGATGACCAGCCGCAGCATGGGGAGAAGTTGCCTTTTGCTCGGTGCGTTCAGGATGACTTTGAGGGTCTGCACCAGGTCGAAGACGTTGCGCTTGGAGTGGTAGACGTTGAGGCAGTGGATGAACTGCTCCCTCTCGAAGTCGTTGAGCAGGAGGTTGAGCGCGTTGTGCAGCTTCTTCACGTTGGCCGACAGCGTCCGCGCACTGGAGGCCACCGAGTTGGCCGAGGAGCTGAGCGACATGCGATCCAGATC
The DNA here is from genome assembly GCA_034670385.1 of Hoplostethus mediterraneus. NCBI lineage: Eukaryota > Metazoa > Chordata > Actinopteri > Trachichthyiformes > Trachichthyidae > Hoplostethus > Hoplostethus mediterraneus. Next base: position 452,001 of record JAXDDW010000043.1, on the reverse strand, counting down.
CGTGCTGCTCATCATCCTGGCAGTGTGACCGGGACACGGCGCCACACTGGAGCGGGTTAGAGGGCAGACATTACGGGCTGGCAGTACAGGATTACACCGGTGGCTGGCATCACGACTGCTGGGGGACGACCGCTCCGGTTATGGCCATATGGCTGGCTCCGGCGGGTGTAAAGCCAGTTGCTCGCAAATTTCAAGAAGAAGCGACGCGACGAACAACTTCAACAGGCGATAAAGTCTAACGAGTTAAATTTCAGACTTGCACAAATTAATTCGCATTTACCACAATAAAAATATCAGCAGCGGGATTCTGTGAACTTAAGCTCCGCGTGCGTAATAAGCAGAATAACGATGCGTTAAAGCCGAACGTGCAACAGCCCGGTGGAAAACTCGCCCCTCTCCGTCAAAAGGGCTTAGTAACGAACCACGTAAGGATCTGAGCTCGTGTCATTAACGGCGGTCTTGTTTTTCCTGTGTAAAGAGGTCAGGTGGCTCGCGAGCCGCTGCTTCTCCGGTGTCCACCGCTCAACAGTCTCTATATATAACCGACAACACAACAGAGAGACGGCAACTTGTTTCACCTCGAACAAAAAACAACAGAAAAAAACAAAACACCGATCCAGCCGGAATAACCCGCGGGAATAAAAGAAAAAAAAAGTTATTTGGGTTTGTGCTCGTGCTCAGCGTCCGGAGTTCGTATCCTGTAACCGTCTGTAGTTGCAAATTACATCCAAGTCGACAAAAATATATATCCAGAAGTACTACCGAAACCGGAGTACAAGCACTACAGCCGCTCCGCTCGTGTTGTTCTTCTTCGTGTGGTCGCAGTCTGGCGGTGACCTGCTCGGCGGCTCTGTCCTCCAGGTCTTCACAGACGCACAACGGCTGTGGAGTCTCGCGGCGCTCCCACCCCCCCGCTGTTACCGTCGTCTGTCAGGAAATGACGCAGCTTTGTGCAGCCAATAAGTTGCTTGGTAACCAGCAACAAGCGCTCGTGGGGCTGACCAAACGGACTTTAATTAGGGAAGCAATACCTTGGATATGTGTGTTACTATAGCGATAATACCAGAGAGTTTGATTTTGTTTGTTTTTTTGATCTTCTGTTCTTTCTTATTTGTATTAATAATGAAATATGTATTTTTTAAATATTTTTAATCATGTTATTTTTAATCAATGTTTACTGTTTTTTTTTTTTTTAATATATTCATGTTTTTATGCCTTCCCGTGAAGCCAGTCGTTTAGAGTGTTTTAAAGATAAGTGCATAACTGTTATTATTATATGACAGTGATACGGTAGTCAGCTGGAACAAAGTACCTCTTATTACTGTAAAGATCATCCTCAAGGGGATAATGGTTTGTAATAGGTACTTATGTATTGTCTGGAAGGGTTTTCTTCATTTCTTTCTTTCATGTACATAGAATAAAACACAGGAGAAACCAAAAGAGGTTGCTGACTAGTTGGCAGAGAGCAGCAGTCAATAAAGCAAGGCCAATTATCAGCACGGCTGGATGCGTTTTGGACCAATCAGACCGCTTGGCTTGTATAATTACAGTAGTTAGTTTAATTGAAAAGCTCTTGAGCAATAATCGCTGCACTTGGTTAGACACACGGGCAGACACACATGTAATGGCATTTATAGCCCTTCATCACCGTCACTTCACAAGCACACAGGATATCTTCTTCAGGAGACACTACCCTGATCCTTCCTCCTAGCCATGACTACTTGTCGTCACTTATGTGCCTGAGCTCTTGTTTACTGGCTCTTGGATACACTTGGATACACTTATTTGTCTTAGCTCTTGTCTTAGCTCTTGTTTATTGGGTTCACTTATTTGTCTTAGCTCTTGTTTTATTCGATTCTCTATTTGTCTCATTTGTTAAGATAAGTAGGTTGCTAACTTATTGCACTCTTACATTAACACTAGTTATGCTCTTAGTTGCTTGTTTAGGAAGGAAATGCACTTATGATTTCTGGTGACTAGTAGTTTTCTTACCTACCTTTGTTGAATGCACTTATTGTAAGTCGCTTTGGATAAAAGCGTCTGCTAAATGACTGTAATGTAATGTAATGTAATGTAATATCTATAACAGCTGATCTGGATTTTCTTAAATGTGAAATTGATCAGTAATGAACTTTCAGGTTTCACTGTTACAAACACTGCAGACTTAAAAACAACAACAACATATATTTACTTTTAAAGCTGTCAAAATGTCAAAATCAACTTGAATGTGGAAAACAAAATCGTATGGTTCAAAACATAAACAAAGCCAGGAGTGGGAGCTTGACTCCACAGGTGGCACCATACTTCTGGTTTACTGTTAAACACAAAATGCTATACCTAATTGGTGAATCCATGCACATATTGCTTCATATATATTCTAAATATTTGTGAATGTTTTCCAATGTATACTATACTTAATATACTAAAGTACTAAAGTAAAGTCAGATAGATATAGATCCTCTCCTGGAGTCAATAATCACCTACTGATCTATAAATAACACACTCGCTCACTATAACCCCACCTATAGTTTCATTGATTCATTCATTGAAATATTAAGGCCTTTCAATATCAAAGCTTGAAAAGATATTGTTTAAAGATAAATAGTATAAAAATTGATCTTGTAATTAATATATAAGAAAAGGTGTGACCAATGTAAGATCCTTTTGATTCCCATCAGGTGTATACAGTTATGTCATACCTTGGCAACCATTGAGGGATTGGGGCTGGCTAATAACTAGTTGACCACAGAGCAGCATCACTGTGTGCTATGTAGTGATGTTTTATCAAACGGTGGCAGTATAATAATGGTGTATACGGTTATTTTGGGATGAAGACCTCAGCGCCACAGTCTTGATTTAACAAGCACCAAAAAATGAATAAATTGTCTCTGATTTGTACAGAGATCACACAGCTCCTCTCCACGGGCCGAACCATCACAGGCTCAACAAGGAGAAGAAAACGAAGAGATCCCGGGGTCCAGCTGCCTCCCTCCAGATCCTCTTTGCTGTGGAACCATGAAAAGGAAAGAAGACTCATGTGGCAATGAGGTCAGAACAGTTTTCCTAGTGCATCTCAACTTCTTTCAACTTGTTTCACCTCTTCTTACAGCGTGTGCAGAGATAACTGCTTCTGGATTTGTGATTTATTACAGCAACTGTACTTGACAATAACTATAATCGTAACTATGTCCTTCTTTCTCCGGACAGGCATCAATCTTTGCCTGTTCCCGGGTCCCAAGGCCTCTCCTGCTGTGAATTAACTGGCAGCTGGCATTCCTGATCCGGTGACTCCTAAACCGGCAGCCAAAACGACCAAAGCGTAGTTGAATTAAATTAGCCGAGTGATCAATCACAAGTGCAAAATGGTGATGATAGAAAATGAAGCCAGCATGTTGACAAATGGATTGTGTTGTTTTGGAATAGGTTCAGATCTGAGCCTTCCTAAAGCCAGTAAGAGCCAGACATCTTTCTACTTAATAAACCGGCTAGTCTCTGATGTGTTTTGAAAGGGTGACTACAGGAATGGATGTGGAAAATGAAAATGGACCTGGGAAATGAACCAATGAGATAGAAAATGCACTGAATATCAGAGCAGCAAATGAAATCATGGATGAAGTCAGCACTGGGCACCAAAGTGAACCACTCTGGTGCAACAACCCAGAAGTCCAAGATTAAAAAGATTTGATAATGTATGTCAGGATTGTCTGGAAGTTTAATAGTCAACGTTTTTTTATTCTTTCAGTTATTATTTTTACTTTTTCGAAATAAAATCTAATAAACCTTCAAAGCTCTTAATGTGTGGAGAACGGTGGTAGTTAGTTAATGACGCATCAGTGCATTGACTCAATATCGGATCATAATTGATGATGACGTACTAAATAAGAGTCATGGCTCTATCTTGTGAAAATGAATGCGAGCTATATGAGTCATAGTGACAGCTGTGGAAAAAGGTTCCCTAGATTTGAAAAGTTTTAAAAGTAAAAAAAAAATGACTAAGAACTGCGAGTGACTAAGAACTCTGCAGGGCTGTTTTCAAGTTTGACTAAGACCTGTTAGTAACTAGAGCCATGATCCCTAAGAGAGTATTAGTATTAGTCAGCCCATACCAAGAATGTCTTATGGTGATGAGCAGCATCTCATTGGGTGAAGATGTAGAAAAACAAACAAGTCCAGATACTACATAGATATTACATAGTCCCACGGTGCTGTATTTTAAGTTAATATAATTAAAAATAATAATAATTATCTGTGTTGTAAACGACGCTGAGATACGGTCTGCTACATTTGCTGAAATTACAGTTCACTATTAACAACAGTGTTTATAGGCAGCTGAGCAGCAGGTCAAAGAGAGAGAGAGTGTGTGTGGGCATGCACATGTATGTGTGTGTGTTTGTCTGGATGTGTTAGAAGTGGATTGATGACAGTAATTAGAAGAGTTCAGCAGAGGAAGCCACTGGAAAGCCAAGTAAACACTATGATGATGCAGAGGGACATAAACTGTACAATAAGCACAGTGGAGGAAAGAGAACAGAGACAGTAAATATGTGTGAGAAAGACAATTAGAGAGAGAGAGAGAGAGAGAGAGAGAGAGAGAGAGAGAGAGACAGGCAATTAACTCCCTAGTATCTTCCCTAACAACACCCGCAGAGCTAATGGCTCCAGCTATCATCTTGATTTTCAGTCTGGGCTGCAGAGTGCTGCTCGGCTCCCAGGGACCGGCAACGCCTCGTTCTTTCACGGTGGAAGCACAATTAAACTGTTATTGAAGAGATGACCGCTGTGAGCCGCCATCGATCCAGGATACTGCATTAGCATAGTAGCTCTGCGTGTGTGTGTGTGTGTGTGTGTGTGTGAGAGACAGACAGACAGACAGACAGACAGACAGACAGACAGACAGACAGACAGACAGACAGACAGACAGACAGACAGACAGAGACACAGCTAAGCCTCTCTACCTCCCTAAGCCATTCTACTGCCTCAGGGAAAGTTTCCCAACATAAAGCAGGAATGTGGATAAAATGAAGCAGAATAAGTGAAACAATAGAAATAAATAGTCTCAATTAAATTAGCACTTGAACAGTTCATGGTTGCTGTCATCGTTATAGGGGCTTAACGGGAGAGAGACTTAAGTGCTTTACTTAATAGGCTTATCTTCTTATGACTAAAAGCTTAGCAGAGTAATCAGTTTTCATCAAATGGAACATTTTAGTATCCTGGACAGGTCGGCCTTAAAACAACAGAAAACCGAAAAAACATATTTTTATATATATATATATATATATATATATATATATATGTGTGTGTATATTTTCTGATGATAAAGCCCAAAGTTTTTGTAATTAAGAATGATATAGGTGTGAAAGAAAACTAAAAAAAACCTGTGTTAGAAAGCTGTCGTTCTAACACAGTTTATATTGGAGCCTGTAGATTCTCGTTGTCCCATGATGCATCTGTTCTGGGCCCTCAGGCATCAGCTCCTTTTGGTTTCTGTTCAATACATCAATTATGGTTATCTGCACATAATGATAGAAAAAAACTGCTTCACCATTTTAGATCCACTAGTTTAAAGATAGTCCATTCAATGTTTATAAATGAAACACTTGTAATCGTACTATTTACACCTTCACAATGTATTAAACACTCAGGTATAGCTGTTATAGAGACTCTGTCAATCAACCCGTGTGTGAAAAAAGGTTTCAATTCAATGGACAAACAAAGCTGTTGCTGCCGGTTCCACAGCGAGGCCATGAACTCTACTGTAGAGGTTTGGTGAATTCAGCCACTTGAGCTCTGCCTGTGCAACTCTCCCCTGTACTTAACCCAGCCTGTTCACATGTCTATTTGTTAAACTCAAGGTGGAGCCACTGAATTACAAGAATAATGAATGAACCACAACAATAACTTTCATTGCCTCCTATTCCTCAGAGACGGGGCCAAATCCTCTGTCACCACCAAGCTGCTGCTGCTTGTATGCTGCTGAAATAAAGATCAGTGAAACGCTGAAGTGTCGCCTCTTGTCTTCGTTTTGTTTGATAAAGACAGAAACCAGCGCTGCGCCTGCCTGACCTGAATATAGAAACCCACTTGGCTCAGATGTCACACTCTTCTTAGTTCTGAAATATGGTTTAAATCTCTGTCAACATCTCCAGGACAGCTCTGCTGTGAAGTTGCTTGGTAGTCTATCCAGTTTTCTGTAGTGTAGCTTTCATGTACAGTAGTTTAAAAAGAGCTTAGCCAGGCAGAGACAGGGACCATGCACTAGGAAAAGCATCTTAGTCAGCTTTTATATTTTAACAAGGTGTGGTTCTATGAACAAATCAATCTTTTGACAAGGAAGTCCTGTAAAACCAAGAGGCAAAAGACAAAACTGTTTGCTACATGAAGCAACATCTGATTTTCTCAGTCAAAAACTCTCCAGATTCTCCAGAAGAGTTGGGAACCTATTTTAACTTCCCGTGGCTAAAGCTCTTAACATTGTATTTGAAGATTTAAAACACACATTGAGCATGAATAGCATAGCATGAAGTCACTGAGGATATCAAAATAAAGGTCATCCTGATGATGGTAAGACCGGTGAGGCAAAATACCTTCAATATCATCCATTATGTTTTCATACTTATCAAACCATCTCAGCAGGACGCACCTTGAGTTGATGCAAGTGGAAAGAAACAGACACGCATCTCTTCTCAGTTTAAACCACCTTAACCTGTCTCGCCTCACTGCACTCCATTGATCCACATCTAAAAACAGGCATATTGTCATTGATTCTTTGATCTGGCAACGAATTAAGGGATCACACTTAGCGGAGCTGCTGCAGTAATGGGAGCTGAGGATGGGTGGATGACACAATCCAAGGCAATTTACACACACACACACACACACACACAAACGGTGTGCATCTACCTTATTGCAACTGACTAGATGGATAATCTACAGGGATAGGGCGGGACATCAATCATAAATCTGCTCCTCTCCAGATGCAGCACTGCCAATCTCCCTGGGTGTCTTTAAGCAGATCGGGGCAATCTGCCTGCCTTGGCTGTGCAAACGCAAACAAGGTGTCCTGCATGACCCCCAACACCCGTTTCAAGGTCGAAGGGTTCATTTTTTTTTTTGCATTTGAGCATTACAGTGCTATAGTTTTTGCATCCTCAGTGCTGCTCCTGAAGAGTCGCAGCACACACAACCCAAACGTAGTGCGTCTCCGGGCGGGTTGCAAGGTGATGTGGTGGTTAGAGTAACTGTGCCGAAAACAGAAGGTGACAGCTCCAATCCCCACAACAGCCCAAGTCTCCATCTCTGTCGAAGAATCCCTCACTTTTGGTTAAATGCATAGAATTATACGAGCCTCGGAGGGACGTGTGAGGAAACAAATAAAAAATTACACCGAGTCTAACGGCTGTTCAAGGTTTCCCTGAAGCAGAATTGCTCCTCAGATAATCTTTGTTTTGGCACTAGCATGGCTGAGGAGAATCCCGGGACCTGGGTAGCACTCGTCTCGCCTCTTTCTCCCTTCCTTCATTTCCTCCCTCCCTTTATTTTAACGTCTCATCTGAGAGACCACAGGGTTGTGGCTGACATTTTCCTGATAGATAACGGTGTCGGGGCTCACAGCACAGCCTGGTGCCAAGGTCTCCCCGGCTGCTGAAATGAATTTAACTCTCCGTGATCGCAGGAGCCACGGTTCTGCCAGCCTGCACCACCATGGATCATCTTATGGTGGAGGAGAGGCGGGCGGGGGGGTTTAATCTGGACTTTAACCTCCTCAGAAAGCCAGAAAAACATGCAAGAAAACTCAAAAAACTTTGTCTTATTGCCATTTGAGAAAAAAAAAATAAAGAGTTTATTTTTCTCAAATGGCAATAAGATGACACAGCTTTGCAATTCCCAAGTGTTCTGATTGGTTTCCTAGAGGGAGGTTTTCTATGTATGGCATAGTCTCCAATTCACAAGACGTTTTCTCATTTACTGCAAGGAAAAGATTGTGTTGGTTTTTTTTTACATTTTGTCACCAAAAGCAGGAGTGCAAGAGACGTATTGCAGTAAAAAGAAAAAGGAAATGGGTTTAAATGCAACTGTTGTTCAGACCCATCCACTACAGGCAAGGAAATATATACTTAAAAATCATTCATCTACATTTGCCATAACAGGTTGAATATTTGAGGGGAAATTCTGATTTGTTCAACCCAATTTGTTGCCCAGGAGCTTATTGACAGCTGGTAAATCCGAGGAGAAATTCACCCAAGTTTTACTTTAGGCAACAATTACAAGTTAGCAGAAGCTTATTCCTGTATGTAGACTAGAGGGAGAGGGGGGAGAGAGAGAGAGAGAGATCCAGCTGTAAGCCTCGGGCTAGCTCCCACAGCTAAACCTCAATATACTGCTTTAATAAACTAGCCCTCAAGTCAACAGCAAATGAAACTTGAGAGGAAATCCCAAATCTACGTATCTGTGGAAGACAAAACTTTGGGCTGCATGAACTCTAAAGCATCTGCAGCAGCGGTATCAAACCACACCGGGAACTGGTAGCAGCTCTAATGGGATCTGTGCAAAGTGATTTTGTGTGTGTGTGTGTGTGTGTGTGTCTGTGTGTGTGTGTGCTCAAACAGAGACAGGCTCAGTCTGACCTCATTACTTCAGATTGAACAGCAGAGAGGTTGCAGAGAACGGAGGGGGGAAGTGGAGCTTCTGCAGAAACTCCAAGTTATTATTTTATTACCAACAGATCAGAAGTTATAAACTATAACCTACAATAACATGCATTGCATTAAGGTATAGAGAGCATTGTTTTTACATGGAAGGAGAATCCCTGACATGTTTGTCTGTGCACAAGGTTTTATGAGGTCAACCACCAGAGGTCGTTTTTACAGCAGTAAAAACAAGAAAAAAGATAAAGCATGTTGGTATTCTGATCCAGATGTATTAGTCTGTGATAAATCACGCGACAACTTGACAGTTTCAGATATGAACTCACATAAATAGCTTCTTCATATTCTCCGAGGCTGAAGCGATAAAATGAAAACCCAATTTCAAACTCGGTTCAGAGTATCAGCCTGTTCTGGGAAACACAATAAGTCTCCGCAATGTCACCAAGATAAATCCCTGTACTTTTATTGTACTTGATGCTTACGATGATACAGAGTGTTTGATGTTTAGAGCTCCACACACAGAACAAAGAGTTACTGCAACACGCGTGGCAGCAGCCTGCCATCATAACACAATGTGCAGTAACTGCCAGGAGGCTGGAAATCATCAGAGTGTATTCGACTGTAAAAGCTGCGACAAAACCTCACCAGTCTCTCCCGTTACGGCTTTACCATTGTTATGTGCATTTCAACGTCAGTTTACATTTTTATTTGAATGATATTAGAGTTCAGCACAACCCTGGGAGGGTGAAATATACTGCGCTCATGTTTTGCAGCACTGCAAAGAATATACTTAACGTGTCACATGAAAATGCAGTTTCACAAATTCAATCTTCAACAGAATACATCAGTAGAATAAGCTGCTTCCCTCCACTAGTATCCAGAAATACTTTTTGAAGAAAATTCTTGAAACAAGTTGACCTTAATTGGAAACAGGTGAAATTATCCCACCACATTGGCAGATTTCTTTAGCAAAAACAAGATTTTAAGACTCAATGCTAGATTAAACATGCTAAAATAAAATGTGCAGTGAGGATGCTGTGAAAAACAAGACAGGTCAAATGTTTCATCTTCTGCCATTAAACCTCAGCTCAAGAGAGTGATGGGCTCAACTAGTCCACTGATCAGATGCTGTCTCACGACATGACAAGCATGTTGCTGTACAAATGAGCAACCTGCCAATCCTCCAGACACTTGAGTGAAGGTAGATGCCAAAAGCAGCAATGAGCAATGTTGGCGGTGTCCTGACAAGATAGCATTATCATGCTGCACACATCAGTCATGTGAACCCGGGGGCTCGGATGTCTGATGACTCCTGATGGCATGTTGGCAAATAAACTCACTAGCTCACATGCACTGACTCGCACACAAACACACACATGTTAAAATACCCGAATGCAAGTGGTTTCTCATTGGAGTTGTAATGAACAAAAGGAAAAATTTTGAGAGAATGATTTTTATTTTGAGAAATAAAACACTAGTTCGTGCCAGAGTGTTGTATGTACATGAATGAGAGACCAGTACAGTCTGATCAGGACCTATGGCAACTGGTGAAGACAACAATGGTTTCTGCTGCCCCCTGGTGTTCAATTACTTTTCGTATGAACACATTTAATTGGCAGGCAGGTTTTTTGTAATAAACTGCAGCTGATTGGATGAACAACATTAAATTGTAATGAGAAAATATTTAAAAAAAAGTAAAGAATGGCAAGGAATCACCAGAGACAAGCGTGCATGTGTATTGCAAACAACGTGCAGTGGAAGTGCATGTGTTGCTTTGTGTAATGCCGATGCTCAACATTACATGATCCTTACTCATTGGAAAATAATCACACTGGGCAGTACGGACGGGCGGGAGAAAAAGATTTTCACTCTATTTCTGAAAAAAAAAAAAAGCGTGAGGAATGAGATTTTAACAAACTGACATTGTGGGTAATAAATCATGAACCGTTATTGACTCGAAGGCTGATATGCTGGCTCTACCTTCATGGAGAAATCAGTCCAGGAGCAAACTGACCCATCTGTCAACATGGTTTTCAAATCAATTCATGGATTACGCCAACAAAAACAATATTGATCCATGCCTTTGGTATTTGACACAGGGTCATGCTTTCAATCCCACACGTCTGCCACTCTAGAAGATGACTGGTGGGAAGGACCACATCCATGTGAAGAGCAGAGTAGTCATTTGTGTGTTTAGTGTGCTTATATAACTTGGATCAAACTAAAAATAATAATACCATCATCAGCATCATAACAAGTAATTGTATCTTAAATTAAGTCCTCCTATTAAATCCTAAATTTTTTTTTGTCTTTGGCAGATTTCCCCTTCTTATATCAGTAATTTTTTTGAGAAACTAACAACTTTCTTGAAAATTTGGAATGATTTTAAGATATTGCCACTTGAAACAGGCATGTACTGAAACAGTACCCCCTCATAATAAAAAATGTAATATTTTATTTAAGATTAAATGACTTGCAATTCTGTAGTATAAATTCTGCTGTGTCCCTCTTTCACTACTACTAAAAAAAAGCCAAGTGGAGTATATACACTTCCCACTTCCATGTAAAAAAAGCCATTAAGAATGTGGCAGCATCACCCATGGAAAGTACATTACAAGTGCAATATGGAATGACAAAGCGGGCCTCAGCCAGATAGATAAATGAGTCTCTTAACACACCAACTAAGCACAAAACGGTGAAAATGGTGGCTGAGAGAAGCAATTCCATTATAGAGTTCAGAGGACTTATCAGTGAGGGGCCTGTCACTCAGCTTTTCCCTTCAATGGCCACATTGTACAGTGTAATGAAGAAATGATTTATCTTTCAGACACATACTAGTTCATACATTAGTCTCAAGGTCTTGCTCAAGGACACTGGCTCTTGCGGGGACTGAACCTGTGACCTTTCTGGTTATGAGACCAGTCCCACCAGACCACCATGTCGCTGTGGCTTGGAAGGCACGAGCCCCGACAAAACGTTGGTTTCAAAGAACGGCACATATCGAGACTAGGAAGGCACGGGAGGACCATTACAAACCTCTTCACGATACTCAAAGATGTCTGCCAGAACGGATCCACAGCAAATCAATCATCATTTACCATCACGCAGGATCTGACGTGACGCCTTGGGCCATTTTGGTGAAAACGAGCTTGGATGGCCTTCCACTAGAAGGATCAACGGTAAGTTCTGATGTCCGAGGTCCACTCCCATCCACACCCTCGCTCAACATGAATCATCCCTCGGCATCATCTACGCTTGTATCTACACTTACAGTACGCCTAGATCAATATTACACCCATCAAATCAAATTGGTTAAGGCTCGGGGCGTAACACGACTGATTCCCAGCCAAGATTTCAGTGGAGTATATACTGCCGTGCAGCAAGGGGATGGCCTTGGGTTTTGCTGGCTTCGCTAAAAAAGCATCTTTAATACAAACAGCAGTTGATCATTATGAAGGATTTTATGAAAACAGCTAGTGTAAGCACAAGAGGCAGGACAGCGAGCTGGAAAACACGAGATGGAACTGACTGAAACAGACATTTCTGACATCATGGCGCAGAGTGTAAGGACCAGACGGAGCTCAACCATCAGTGGACATGAAGGTTTGATTCAGTAGACAAGTTAAAAACTATTTACATTACATATTTACACCACTTGGCCATATCATCTCATCACCCCACAGTAAAAACACAACACACTGCTCACCCATAATCCATAGAAAACCTCACCATTGATGCCGTAGCCATGAAAATGAAATAAATTCACATTGCAATAGGCACAGCAGAACATTGGCAAATTCAATGACGTGGATCAATGTATTCTTGATTACCTGTGACTGAAAACACACCAGAAAAAAATGGATCCAAAATAGCGAAGATCCATTTTGGATTGAAATATCGGTTTGCTTTTGTCCGACCAGATGGTGATGGCAGACGAACAGTGTGTGGATTCAACAACCTCCTCCTGATTCACCGATGTGCTCACGTGTCCATGCTCTTTAAAGTCATACATTTTCAACATTACCCCAGGAAAACAAATACTCATACACAGTCCTACATCAAAAGGTGATGGGTAGTCAGGGGCAGCCAGGTGTAGCTGGGCAGGCAGTAAAAAAAAACCAAGATCATCAAGTATGAAGAAAACAATTCCACCTACTTCATTTCTCGGGCTTGTTTAAGTCGGCTGTGAGAAGTGGATGGCTGATTGGTTCCATATATTCTGTCCCAGACACCTGAACGTCTCATGTGTTGTATGAATGGACTGACCAGATCTTGGAAAGACAAGTTGGTTTACTATCCATCAACAGAGCAACTGAATCCCCCTTCACACAATATCAGGGGTGGGAATCTTCAGTCACCTCACGATTCGCTTTCGATTCAGAGGGCTACGATTCGATCACAAAGTGATAATCGATGCATCGCAATTTCTGATTTCTACATATGGTTCAAGACAAACAATCAGGTGAATTAACTCCCTTTTATTTAAACCATTTCTGAGATGAATGAATGACTTCAAACTCACACATTTATCACACATTTTTTAAAGTGGCAGTCCGTTGAGAATTGATCGATCGATTTTTCTGAATCAATGCAGAATTGTTCAAGAGAGAATCGCAATGCATCTGAGAATTGATTTTCCCCCCACCCCTAACCTGTATGTCTGTAAATGTACTTTGGTACATGTACAATGGAAATGTACTGTGAAAAAATGCAGTGGCAGGAGTTGTGTTAGCATGTACAACAAAGAGGGTCGGACTCACTGACAATATAAAAGAACAAATTCAAAGAATACAAAAGGTCCACATTCATCATAAACACAAATCTAAATAAATAGCTGTCATTGTAGAATATGGTCCCAAGTGTAAATCATTCAGGACTTTTTTTATTCATTGGGTTTCAGTATTGGTTTTACCTTTAAACAACTCGGCTATGGCAAACACTCGGTTTCCTCTGAACTCACGAGGCAGCGATGGACCGCCACAGCAAGACCACTGCCAATCCCACAGTCATGTTTTTATTACCACTGCTACGTAGAATCACAGAGGAAACACACATGCGTGAGGGTGATGCCCATTAACTTCACATTAAAACCATTTTTAAGATTAAAAGTGCAATATAATCTGGGGCTTCACAGTGTAATCCTTCAAATGGTCCATCTTGGTAACCGTAACAGTCAGGCTAGGCCTAAAGGCTACACATTCACTCAGCAGACTGCAAAATGCACCGTCTTAACCACTGATTTAAGACTCTTTAAAACGTATTTTTCTGAAAGAAAGTGAAACAAATTGCAATTGGGTGCAGGGCACAATCATACGCATTCTCTTCAATTAAAAGAAAGGAACTTGACACTAGGTTTTCACTTCATTTCAAGATATTATTACTTGTTTCAAGAAGTTTCTGGGAGCAAGTTGCAATAAAAACAATTAAAATGATCTCACCCCATTGGCAGATTTCCCTTGTTTCAAGAAAAATAACTTTTTCTTAATTTTTTGCATTGCACTTTGGCAGAATCATTTGGTGTGCAATGAGCAGTCCAGGTTAGTCCGCCTCAGTTGGAGGGAAACAGTTGGAGGGAGATTTTCAGTGCCAGACAGCTAATTCAACATGTCAACAGAATCGCAGTAGGCAGCAAAATATGGACAGAGCCAGACAATTATAAAAGTGCTCCACAGATGTAAGGCAAAATATCCTGACGGGATGTTAGCCATCCACGTTTGGCCAGTTATCTGGGATAAGCTGCTGCAATTAGAAAAATACACCAAACAACAAAAATGCAAGGTACATTACCAGTTGCTGTTTAATTGATCTTTTCTTTAAATTGAGGCAAGTTATGTCAAAGTTCCCTTTAAATTTCAGTTTAAATTAATTGAATGACTTAATGTGGATTGGAAGCCTGCAGGATGCTAGCTAGCCATTAGCTTTACACCACATTATTTATCTCTTATTGTTGTACCTGAGCCAATGTGCTGCATGGGCCCTCCAAAGTGCCGAGGCTTACAAAGAAAGAATGATTCCTTGTCCTGAGCAGTCTGTTTAGGTTTAGCTGAACTCTCCGTGCACCTCCATCAGTGGTTAGTGTTTAACAGACCAGTGATGTAACAGAAATTAATGGGTGAGGTCAATAATCCAAATTGCCTTTCAACATAATTCTCCATCTTCAGTCAGATCAGATCAGAGGTCAGCCAGGGTACAGACACGACACCTTGCTAGGATTAACGAGGTTATTACCTCACACGGCAAAGCAGAAGTCAGCAGAAGAACGTGATTGTTGTTACCACGTACACAGAAAACTACCCAGCTGTAAAATGACAATCCTCATCCTCCCGTTCACACCACCACGACAGCCCTCGTCCTGCTTCTTGTTAGCACTAGCTAGCCAAATCTGTGCACTGAATTTAAAAAAAAGCATTTTACGTTAGAGACCAGCTCCATCTTAAACCCCCTTCCCTTAGAAAAAAACACCTCCAAAAATAAACTCCTCCACATGGAAACATATCAAAGTCCATGTGGACTGCAGAGCCGTACTGTTTCACTGCTCAGCAGCCTGGGCAAATCCAGGGAGAGGCTTTTGATTCGCTGAGTGGCAACAAAAGCCCGGGACGAACGCAGGACTCGGCGGGACGGCTGTTTACAGACAGGTCCTCTATGGTAACGTGTCACTTGGGCGGAGAGGGCCAGATGGGGAGAGGGTGGGCCTCGGTGTTGAAGACGTACTTGTCTAGATCGAGCAGCTCCATGTCGTCGGAAAAAAGCAGGTACAAGTACTTCAGCGTCTCACCCAGGAAGAAACTCTCCATCTTGTCCCTGGGGCCCGGGTTGGCAGGGTCTCTGACATTGTTAATGGAGGTGTAGCCACCACTGGAGACCTGGAGGAGGAGGAGAGGTATCGGGTTGGATGGTGAATGAATACAAGACACTAGAAAACACTTACTATCTGTAATTGCAGCTCAATAAGCCGGTTAGATGCACAGTTCAATATCTGCTCTGTTTTAAAGTCGACACCGAGCAGAAACTTAACTCTGAGTAGAAATAGTATTTCATTTACAGCCGAGTGGACAGTTCACTCTCCTCAAGCACTCTATTGATTTTTCATGATAGTGGACTGCCAGACACTGTATGAAGAGTTTTGCTCCAAAAAAGAGAAATCCACCATTTAAAAACATGTTACACCTCCTACTATAATTTAAAACTAATTTCACAACTTTTTCAAGGATAGTCGATAACATCATTCAATAACTGTCCTCATATGGAGGAGAAAACCAGACCAAACTTTATTTGCAAATACCTTTCATGGTTTGTCTTACTACTTGGGTGCCGTGTGGTTTGCCATATAATACAATACAATGAGTAGTAGAAAGTTAAGGAAAGTATTCAATTTAGTCTACATTTCTGTGATTGAAAACGTATCTTATAATGCCTGAATTGTACTCGTGGTAAACCAACTCAAATTGGGTTAAAGCTTGTAGTGTTTTCCAAAAGAAAACACCCAAAAATTTCCAGAAAATAGATGTAGAACCGCTAACAATCAGTACAAAATAATGTCAAGGCCTGACTTGTTAAATGACATGGTAAAACAGGTGGTCTGTGGTGTCAGTCGTCCATACCTTGGTGTACTTGTTGAAGCTCTGGAGTATGTCCCACCCCCAGTCTCTGTACTTGGTGTCCTTCGTGAACCTGTACATGTAGAACAGGCTTTCCACCGTCTCTGGTCGCAGCAGGTTGTGTCTGTCTGCGGTCTGGCGGACGAAGAAGAGGGTGTCAATAAAAATAAACTTACCTTTATTCAACCAAGCAGACCCAATGAGAAATGTCTGTTTTCACGAGTCAAAATTCATTATATGCACGCACAAAAGGCAGACAACAGCAGCACTGGCATTTCTATGCTCTAGTGAAAAGTAAAATAATAAAAAACAAAAGCTGCTCAGGAAGTATTCAGAGCATTTTGGTTAAGTGTGAAGAATCAGAAAACAAACCGATGTTTTGAAAGAGGGCCTGAGATCTGAAAGAGGGCTGAGATCTGACACTTCTAACTTTGAAACTCCAAATGAAAACTTCCATATCCCCTAAACTCCATGTACCCACTTAAACCACTACCTGAAGGTCACTGATGAAAAGGTCTAAAACATAGGGGATTCAGTCTTTCAAAGCAATGAAACTCATGTGAACCTCCATGGTCTGCTCTGATCTGATATTTGTATCCTACATTTTTAGCCCCGGAGGAAGAAGAAGAAAGGAAGAAAATGAATGCGCACATGAGGTGTTCAATACTTTTAGATGAGGTTAATTAAGGGAGTAATGGAGAGAAGTACAAGAAACATTGGACGCTTTGAAAAACCTTGAACTATTAATGAAAAATGAAATGAGCTCTGAGCAGGGTGGGGAAGGGGATCATTTAACATTGTGCTAAAGTCAGTAGTGAACTCTCAGTACTTTCAGTTACTTTTGTATTACTTTGCCTCCAAAGTCCAAAGAACATTCAGTTACAGACGATATATTTCAACTCCTTCAGACTAAAGCTGACCGGGGTTTTGCCATCAGACACACACAGTGTAGCGGTGTCGGCGTAGCATGTTTCTATTCATCTGTGTCTCTCACAAAGCTATTTTACTACCCTCCCATGTCAGCAGTTAAGTCAATGAACTGCTCATATTTGTGTTTTGATTTAGTGAAATTAGTGAATAAAGGCATTTTTACAGGGGGTCCTTCAGGACTGGATTGAGAACCACTGCCACTGAGCCACTAGGAAGCCCCGTCATCATGACCACCTCCTTACTGAGAATCACGATCTCTTGTTCTTAGGACCACTGCAAATTTGTCTTTCACTTTTGTCTTTCAACCACACACCAAACATCAACGTATAACTGTAGGTTTTAAATGCCCAAGGAAGCGTCATTCTCACAGTCCGGAAAAGAAACTGATGAACAGGTCAGACTGCATTCCCAATAGGAAACAGTAGCACAAGACACTCAAATGGGTCAAAACCAGCACAGACCGAGGAAGGCTCTGTTATATGTCGGATGTGTTGGGATACCTACTATGGGAGGTCAGGGTAATGAGGTAATGAGGTAACTTGTTCACGTGTGTGCTTCCCCACCAATCAAGGTAAAGACAAAAGAAAATGGTGAGCTTCCACCGGCTGTCACCGACCTTGACATCAACGTCACGCCCATCATGGGGCTGCAGGTTGAAGTGTGCGATCTCAGGGCTCAGTCCAGTCTCCATCTGTGCATACATCTGGTGACAGGTCTCAATCAGCTGCACAGCCAGATCCATGTGGTCCCCTGGGAGGCCGTTGTGGGCCCCCAGCGCCAAGGTCCCTGGCAGGAAGCACACCAGGTGGTCCTGAAATGGAGGGAGAAGTAGAATCAGAAGTAATGGGACTGAAATGTAGAAATGACGTTAGTGAGGCATCGGACTGGCTGGTGGTCAGAGAGCGAGACTGAGAGACTGAGAGACTGATTGACTCAACAAGGCGCTTGTGCCGAGTGGCTGTTGAGTTGTGATAATGAGTATGTGGAGCATCTATATTACCATCTTGGGGTTGAAGCGGTTGTGGGACAGCTCTCCTACGAAGGTCAATCCGCTGGGCCCGGTCTGTCTCAGAAGGTGCTTCTTCACCCCCTCCACAGCCTGAAGGTAGTCTTCCAACAGACTGAGACAAAACAACAAAAACAGACAAGTAAATATCAAGCTGATGCCATTCTGTATGCTCTATAGCTCGCCTGCATACAGCTATACACACGACTACTGCTGTATAGTATGTCTTACATTGACCCTTAGCACTGTAAGGGACGGTACAAGACACATAGTCCAAGGATAACATGACTGTTCTATGAAACTGCAAATTGTCCACGTTTCTGCATCAATGCTGCCAAGACAAATTCTTGCAGACTAGATAAAAGTGACTCAAGTTAGGGGGGGCGATATGACTAAAAATCAATATTGTGATGATTTCAAACTTTTACCTCGATTACGATTAATGAACCATTATTTTATTTGTTTTGTTTTATTTTGAAATTTGTTTTATTTTGAAACTGACTGGATGCTCTATGCCGTTCCTGTGTCTGGCTTCCTGCCCGGCTTGACACATTCGCTCGCGGCTCGCCAAAAACGACCGGTCCAAACCTGTCTGAACACGGCGTTACTGGACGGGGCGGAGGGACGTGACTGAATACCACGTAGTATTTTTTAAGGGGACAGTTCATGAACGCAGTATTGGGGAAAGTATTTGGCCCATTCATTCACGGGAAAGTGATGTTACGTCTGATGCGCGCACACACACACACACACACACACACTCACACTGGTTGCTTTGCTAACTGGCGCTTCTAGACGTTCCTCGTTCTTGTAGCCTAAATAACAATCGAAATCACCGATTTTGAAAATGTGCAAATTGAAAATCCACAGCTCACGAGGCCTCATGTCGTCCCAGTCCTGACAACCCAGAATCCCTACAACTCAAGCAGTGAAAGTTGCAATTACTCGTCTTCCGTCTTGCCTCCCTGGATCCACTGTTTGAGCAGATACTCGTAGTAGCTGTCCGCCCTGGCGCCCAGCGTGAACACTCCTTTGTGTGTGAACTGGCCGCTGTTGGTGTTGATGAACATGGGCACCAGGCCATCGTGCTTCCCCGGCAGCTTGTGCACCAGCTTCATCACCTCGTTCACCACCTCCTGGAAAGAAGGGAGAGAAAGAGTGATTACGACAGAGCTCCACATTTCTTCCTACGCCCCGAGATGATGCAACTACACCCAACTGGCTCATTTACCGCTCGAGTTTGGGTTCATATTTTTTGAGAAATACTGTTATAGGCAATTTACGATTTGAAAATGATTCCCGAATTTCAGGCTTTGATGGAATTGGCATCATCAAAAGATACGTCCCACAGGCCCGCCGCAAGTTTGGACAGGAATTATTCAAGTGTCGGGCTGAGCTAAAAGTTTCAGGCAAAAGTAAAGCTTCAGTTATTGGACTCTCTCAATCTAACTGACAGAATGATGGATGTACAGCAGATCCTAGCTCATGCTTTTCACTTTCAACTTTTCAACTTTCACACAAGTCATTGTGAGCTGCAGTGACTGTCAACTGACCCGAAACCCTCGCTCTAGAACGTTTCATATTAGACTCTGTAGACTCTACCTCCAACTTCCCTCTCGCAGAACTTTGAAGTAACGCCAAAGCAAAATTACTTGACACACGTCGTGGTAATTACACTTTATCTAGTTGGTTAGAGCAGCTCTATAAAGCTATAGCACAATACCTTTAATGCTTGCAAGCAGAGCTGCAATGCAGAATGAACTGTCCAATACATTTATACACATGACTGTAACTATCTCTACATACACACATACTTCAAGGCAGATAAGTGAAGAATCAAAGGAGCAAGGCAGTGCAGACACCTGGCAGAAAAGGGAGTACTTTCTATCATTCTATCTCTCTGCACCAACTCCCTACGAACTGTTCTTCGTGTCCTTGACGTTTCCTCGGCAAAACCATCTTTCATAACGATGCAACAGTTTTATCAAACTTTCAGCGAGGACAGGCGAAAAGAGGAAACACACACTCCCTCTCGGTGTCCCCACCTGATAATGTGGGTCCTGGGTGAGGCGGCTTAGTTCCCTGAATTCCAGCTGGATGCTGGTGACCTCGGCGAGGGTGCTGTCTGACGTCCACCGGGGGGGGTGGGCCGTTCCCTTCCCGATGTTGACGTCTGAGAACGGGATCTTGGAGGGTGTTTTGAAGGCGGGCATCAACCTGGAACCGATGTCTTTCTGTAAGTGAACAGAGAAAAAAGAAGAATTATAAAAAGGAGAAGGAAAAAAAAAAGCTTTTCTTCTTATTAGAGCAAATCTGTTTGAATGTAGTTAAATTAATGCTGCTCCGATGAGGACATTTCTTTCCCCTTTCAATTAAAAAGTTAACTCAGAAACTCATTTGACTCTCTTGGGTGGAACATTATTTTTTATTGCTTTGATGTATGGAGTCAGTCCTGAGCTCCAAAAGAACTAAAGAACAGAAGAAACCACAAAGATTTCCATAGTGGGTTGACTCACCGCCTTCTCTAGGAAGAGCTGGTCCCCTGTTAGATGGTAGGTGCTCAGCAGGCCCCCTAGGATTCGGATGGTACTCTCGAAAAGGTTCACATCAATGTTCTTTGAGAAGGACAACTCCTTTTCCACCCAGTCCCTTGCCTCTTCAAACTCTTCATGGAGACATAAGCAGCGATGTGGACAAACAAGAAAGAGAGAGGAAGCAGAGACAGAGATGGAATCACAATAGATTTACCAGAAGCAAACAGAAGGAGAGGTTTTTATCTCCGTGGCGATGTCTTGCCTAAGGTGACATGACGGTAACACACTCGAGAGAGAGAGAGAGAGAGAGAGAGGTCAGATGTGATGCACAGTACCTTCTTTCAGTCCCAGAATCCACATGGTGTCCAGAGAGTCGAGGAGTGTCAACCCGAGGCCGAACCACTCCCCGAAGGACTTGGAGACGGGCTTGAGCTCGTCGTGGCCCCAGGCATATTCCTTATAGCCCTTCCACGCATGTCTGAAGGCGTCACGCACTGCCTCCAGCCGGTCCACGGATCCGACTGAACCTACAGACGAGGCATGCACACAGAAAGATGCTCACACATAAATAAGAAATTACAGTGTAATGCTAAAAGACTGCATCTCCACTGGGAACCTGTCTTCACAGCTCGGATTTCATTTTTCTCATTATTTTCGATAGGAAGAACGCGCCGTTGCATGTCCCTGACGCCGCGTTTATCATGCTCTTGAAGTTAACAAGCACATAATTCATGATAAGCTGCGACCTATTTAGCTCTATGAAGCCAACTAGTCCTCCCCTGCATCGCTGTTTTGATGGGTGCTTTTGTTTCCATTTCTTGGCGACCGCCTCGGGGTGCAGTAGGAGGCAGTAGGAGGTGGCATGTCTACAGTATATGAGGCTTGGGTTTGAGGTAGAGATTAGTAAATGCTAGCTGTGAGCGCTTGGGAACGGCAATGGAAATATAATCTCGCATCAGTGAAAGGAGTTGAAACAAGAACCTGTGTTATAACAGTGTTAGGTCCTCAACTCTTGCAAGACATTGGATCTACAAGCCATGACTGCTGCATCTGATGTGATTGAGCATCTGTCAGCAATAAGAAGGACACTAAATAGAAATGGCATTCATGCAAGGGCCCCAGCTGCTGTCGAAAAAGAGATAATTCTGTTCCCTGGACAGATAACCAAAGCTTTTTAGTGTGGTTGCCATGGTTGGCGACAACCCTGTGGTGGAAATCTTGTCTGCAAGAAAGAGTCAGCCAACAAGAGTGTCTTTCCTTGGGTCTTTATTGTCTCGCCTGTACGGTGTCCATAATAGGACATCCTCAGACCTCAGAGTAAACGGCATCGTTCCTCAGACTAAATGTCGTCAGTTCTTGTGTCTCACAGTAAACGGCATCGTTCCTCAGACTAAAATCTTTCAGTTGTTGGCCAAAAGTTGTCAAGTCTCAGGTGTCCAGAGGTGAGTGCAGAGGTGAGTAATGTCTGTTGTCATTAATTCACTTTGCACTTTTTACACTGAGGTCTGAGGATGTCCTATTATGGACACCGTACGCCTGTGCAAGCTCAGCCTTCAACAGAGTATGGGGATGAGTGAGCCCCGAGGCATCATCTCAGTCCCTTTTAATGCTATATTCCAAGTTACACAAGCATCATCATCTTCATCATCAGCATCATCATCATCATCACCAGATGCATCTCATTAATCTCAATGGGGGGATTCTTCCCCCGCAGGCACCTTCACATCCATAAATAGTATAGATACAGCCCTTCTTGCTAGCTTCATGCGCGAAGAGAGGTCGGTGGACGGTCATACATAGATCGTTTAAACCCTCGCCAAGCGCTCTTTCTCTCCTGCTAAGATAAAGAACGGGTGTCTGTTGCAAGAATACGTACAGTTGATTGTTATCAGAGTCTGTTGCTAGAATATAGTTCCTTGTAAGGGATTGACTAGTCAGTGGATGGCCGGTAAGAGCATAATGTCATCATGCAGCTGTATGTCAGAAGATGTAAGTCGTATAAGCCATGTTTTCCATTACAAACCCCAAACTGCCCACCACCAGAATAGCCTTATCCCCCGTGGTTAAGCATGGGAGTGTCCTAGTCTGGGAATGTTTTTCTTCCTCTGGAATTTTGAGAAATTTCAGGAAGGAGTTTGTACTGAAACAAGACCAGTACGAGTACAACACAAAAGAGAAAGGCGCAAGTGTTTAGTAGTAATGGGTGACATCAGTTAAAGACACTGTACCATAATGAAAAGGTATTCCTGCTAGACAACACTCTGAGCCCTGTACCTGTTCCTTCACTGTTGATCTTGGTAAAAACCTGTCAGCTAAAAACCAACAACAGTGAAGTACAGACCTGGTGCCGATGGATCAGTAGTATCAGGGTTGGCTTGCACAGGTGGCGCCACAGCTTCTTTCTCATTGGCTGAGGGTAGAGGTTCGGTGGCCTGGTCTGCTTCTATCATCGCTCCTCTCCAGCTGGATGCAGAAGCAAACTGCATCATACATCTGGGTCGTTTCTAAGTGGCTCTGATGCATTTACTTCCCTGGATCACTCGGGCTGGGTAGCGCTGGGAAACGGTTCATGCCGATACTACTTCTGGTACTTTGAATTTGATAGCGGTTTACAAATGACAAGTTTCTTTATCACATAATGACATGTGCTTGGATTTAATTCATTATGTGATAGAGTCATCTACTTTTCTAAGCAGAATTGGACCACAATAATTTGGATTCTGCAGTAAAATAAATAGAAATTCATACTGTAGAAAATTTTTACCACACCAAGTTTGAAAGCACCCATGCATAGGTCCCACCAAGTCTCACTCAAGTGTTTCACCCTGTCTGACTGACCTGAAATTGGCTCTTTAATTGGTAAAAATAGTGATGATAAATGCACCCTAAAAACTGTTAATCAAAATCAGCAAATATTTCATGATAGTTAAAATTAAATTATTTTTAATGATAAGTTTAACTTTCATACCTGCAATAAATATATCTTGCATTTGCTATTGTGAGGGACATTAACAAACCATTTTGTTTTGCTATTTGGGGGTTTTAAGAATATAATAACCAGATCACCTGACAATCTTCTTCTCTCCGTTGTCCTCCTCTTCTCCTTCTTCAGCTTTTACCACCTCTTGCTCTTGCTTTTCCCTCCCCATTGAGTCGGACACGTTTCCCCCTTTCTGCAGGCTTGGTGGACCTCTCTTGTTTGGGAATGAGCGTTTCTGTGGATAAACAAACACAAACAAATCTGCCATAGAAGGAAATAGATTCAATTCTGAGTGTATGAATGCAGTACTACAGTTAGATAGTGTAGTATCACAATACTGCCAATGGTGATACCAAACCGTTCTAATACTTATAATACTAAAGAGTTTGAAGAACTGCAGCCTGAGTAGAAGGTATCCTGAGAGGAGTATCACAATTTATGGTCCATACAGGGCAGCAGCAGGTGTTAGTATCTACATTGCAGATATAGTTTCAGCAGGCTGCTTCCACTGCCAAAAGATATTTGGAAAGATATGTCTTGCATGCTTCAGTTGAAAATTTCCGCTCTGCTGCACTGCTAGCTCCAACCCAATTGGTGCCAAAATACCAAAGATTTAGGGGTAGTATGATCTGAGTGGGAAGACATTTTGGTAATTTTTTGGGATTCAATGAGGAGAGAATTTCCTCCATCTCAAAAGACCCTCCGTCGTGAAACTGCCCAGAGACTCTGTGTCACTCTCCGTTGTGTAATGTTAGCTAGCTAGCAGGCTAATCTCCAATATGTTGTCAAATGGATGTACCCGCCCCCGGTTTTACAGACACACCCCCTTCACCTATTTCATTACTCTTGGTATTACTATGGTCACTGGTTGGAAATGTTCTCCAAACACAGGAAATGACAAACTTGCTCCTAAACAGCAGAAACTGTCGAGCATC
This sequence comes from Hoplostethus mediterraneus, assembly GCA_034670385.1. NCBI lineage: Eukaryota > Metazoa > Chordata > Actinopteri > Trachichthyiformes > Trachichthyidae > Hoplostethus > Hoplostethus mediterraneus. The sequence goes on along the minus strand of JAXDDW010000043.1, from coordinate 427,367 downwards.
AAGAACCAGGTGGACTCACCAACAATGGCTGCACTTCTTCATCACCTCTACCCCCACCAGCCACCAAGAGGGAGAAATTTAGGTCCAAGGAGTATGTAATTTTCTGCCATCACATTACATGATTTCTGGGTATTGAAACCCTCTTGCTGCCTTTTGGGGCCGCCAATGTAGAAATTCACCTAGTGCAGCTTTAATATCCGAAGTATGACAAATTTGTTAGCTTCCAAGTTTGTGAAATTATTTTGCTGTTGTACCTAGGACTGCTCCAAACAATGAATGTCAACTAAAAGGTATTTTTTATTGTTTTGTCTTTAAAAGATGTATTGTTACTAGCCACCGAGGAGGCACCGATAGAATTCCTGCAGTTTAAATGAATGTATAAACGCTTGTGGCAGTGAGTATGTTCAGACAGCGAAAAACATTTGGCCAGCAGAGGGTGCTATTCACTCTTCAGTACACCTTCAGTAAACCAAAGTCTTGACAAATCTACGCAAGAGCCAAGCCCATCACCACCGTGCTGAGTTTGACGGCAAGTAGCTTGAACATTTGGTTCAACAAACCATTCAAACAACCGTCTGAATGCTCCTGTAATGATTCAATGTGGCTGAAATCACAGCATGCAACAGGTGATTAGTGAGGCTCATCAGCGTAGCAGCTGTAGCCCCACTGGCTAAACAGCGAACCAATAGCTAGCAAGTTAGCTAATGTCCAGCTAGCCCCTGGGCACAACACCAGCAGGGCGAGATAGTCCTCCTAACAGCAACAACTCATGTGAAAGCATCCGAACGTGACAGCTAAATTCCTTTGGCAGTATTAGCATCCCACTAAGACGGCAGCAGTCTTTTGGTTGTTGAACAGGAGGATGTGCCAAACAGTTTGTATTACATATTTATAGCAGTTCAGTAGTTTGTAAGGACGCAACAGTAAGAGATTAACGTGCAACAGGGCTGTCTCTTTTGTCCAAATTGTGCTGAGTCAATCCATTACCAAAGAAAGTAGTTCGTAAACGTTCCCAAACTCCTGCAGGCTAGAAACAAAAAAATTAAATTAAATTTTAAAAAAAGCAATGTTATGGCTTAAAACCACAGTTTTAAATGACTGCAAATCATTTTCCAGTGCTTTAATCACATTATGAGATATGTGGTATTTTTCCTTTACTTTAGTTGTTTGATTATAAGAACTGTCTAAATATTACAAAAGGGTCCCAATAAAGAAAAAGGCAGCAAATTAAAGCTGTAATTGTGTAAAATCTAGCTTTAATTTCCATTAAATTTTATGTGATGGATTAACTTCACCAAAGAAGTAGACGTCTTGGGAGTTGTTTAATGTACCATTTGGAATTTAATGGGAGCGAATGAGCCTGAGAGGTTGGGCAAACTGATATGAAAATATCTTGGCTATATCGTGTCGTATGTAGAAACAGTACATGGATAGATGACATAAAAAAAAATCCAATCATACTGGAATGATCCTTTGAGTAAAATATAAACTATAAACACAAGATGTGCAGCCTTAAGGTAGAATAAATGCTTCTATTATGATAAAGCACTGCAACCCTACACCAACAATAACTGGGACCAAAATAGGGACGTGGACGTGGAACTACAATCCCCCCTCAAGCACCAATGCTGCATTGAATTACAGAGGATACAGTATTGTGACAGCCCTAACCTTAATGGGAGGCTTAGGCAGAACGGGGACTTTTGGTCGTTGAGGCTCTGCAATGACATCTGGCATGATCCCTGGACCCACAGCTGGCCTCAGATCAGGCCCGTCGTCTGCGTTGACGGGAGCCTTGCCAACGGCCGGCCCCACCACAGGCCTCACCCCTTGAGGCATGGCCTTCAACTCTTTGTCATCCAGCTCCAGCCAGTCCTCCCTGTCTGACAAGCCTACACACACACACACACACACACACACACACAGACACAGACACAGACACAGACACAGACACAGACACAGACACAGACACACACACACACACACACACACAGAAAAAACATGAATGTGTGCTCATACAAAAAGTGACAAGCTAGCAGGTTTGCGGACACACACATACGTGCACAAAATACAAAGAGGAAAATATCACAGCATTCTGTGGTGTTCTTGTAATTCATTATCACCACCAAAACAATAACAAACAGGACGACATCCAACTCATCAGCTTCAATTAGTCATGCAGCAACACCATCAGAATTAACAACAGACAGACTTCGCCAATGTGTCAGTTCGTCTGCATGAGTGTGTGTGTGTGTGTGTGTGTGGGGGGGCATAGCTTACCTCTCCACTGCTCTGTGAGGCTGGGATAGGAGAGCAGCCCAAATATGAGCAGCAGAGCCAGCAGGAACAGGATGAGACTCCGCTGCAGCCGAGACAGCTGCTTCCATTTCTGCAGGCAGATAAACAACTAGGACTAGCCACGCTGAAAACATTTCAAACAGGTTTGCATTCACGTCAATAGCATCCATCGCGCTGGTTGGTCCGACATGCAGGCGGATTCATCCTAAGTCTGGAAAGCAGCACCTTCTCACACCTTCATACCTCTCAGAATATCCTACAGTTCCTCTCAGGGCCTCCTTTTCGAAATACCATGGTGACAGAAGGAAAATAAATGCCATAACAGCCTGATGGTTATCCTTGTATTCGTTAATCAAACTGAAAGGGGAGGGAAAATAGCCCAAATTGTAATCAATCGCTGAGCCAAAATTCTCTTCCTTCCTTTTGAAACATGAATAAAAGAACCTCCTGGATAAAAGCGAACTTGATATTTATCTAGTACGTGACATCTTACCCTACGCTGTCCAAATAAAAATGTGAAAACCAAACAAAAATGCGCTGGGCTTACCCTGTATAACCTTAACATCTTGCTCCACTTGACGCCGGACGCCCACTCGCACAGCGCACAAATAAACCAGCACAACGCAGCAACAAAGAGGGAGGGACACAGGCAGGGTCTCTCAAGAGGGAAAACTAATAGGCAGGCCTGAGTGGTGCCACTGTGCTCCAGGTACTCTGGGATACCTGGCCCAATCAACACCTGTGCACCGGCACAAAACAACTGGCTGGCGAATCATCAGCGAGACACGATGGAAAACATGATGCATGTTTCATTCAATACTGATATCATTTAGCTAAAACAAGTACAGTCCCATAGTGCATTTGTGCACGGTGCAATTACGTATAGTTCTTTCTGAATACGTGAAGAGGATTGTGGGTGTTAAGGTGAAAATTTGCAGCTCAAGGTGTCAAGATTCATAGTTAATTCTCTCAAAACTAGAAAATTTTACTTCCTTTGATACTGCTCAGTAAAGAAGAGACTTTCATTTTCTTTATCCGCTTTAATCCTTTTCAGGGTCGTGGCGGGCCGGAGCCTATCCCAGCATTCATCGGGCCGAAGGTAGGGGAACACACTGGACAGGTCGTCAACAGGGCGAACACAATCACACTCTGATTCACATCAATGGGCAATTTAGTTGTCGCCAATCCACCTGACTTGTCTTTGGACTGTGGGAAGAAACCGGAGAACCCGGAGGAAAACCCACGTGAACATGCAAACAAGCACTGCATTGTCACCTCACCTGCTGCGAGGTGACGACGGTGCAAGACTTTACATGACTGGGAGAGTTATTAGATTATGCTAACACCAGTACAGTGAGCCACCATGCCACGCAAAGAAAAGACATGATTTGGAGAAAATGGTGTTCCCAAGTGCTGTAAACAATGATGGAGTTTGATAGCAGACAGGGACAGAGAATTTAATTGTCCTCTTTATGCCTACAACACCTTAGTAATAGTCTCAGAGGGAAAAAGAAATGCTAGAAACAATTGTGATGAAATGACTGAAATGATAATTAAGGAATTTATCTGCAAGTTTTAGAAAGCCAAATGTAATTTAAGTCTTTATAAAACCATTTTAATGCTACCTGGAATTTATTTAAAGGGTAATTCCGGTATTTTTGGGCTGCAATGGCTGCAACGTAATCCTTTGGGGCAACTGTGCCCGTCTGACAACATTACGGAAAGGATCCCTACAGAGACAGAGATTTGTTTAACCACAAACAGAAGTCTGGCTCAAGGAGGTGAGTTGTAGCAGGAAGAGGTTAAACAAATGTTTCTGGTTAAACAAAGGTCTATCTCTGTAGCGATCCTTTCCGTAATGTTGTCAGACACTTCCATTAACAGTCTGAGCATGTCAGTGGCAAAAACAAGCATTTGTAGTGGACGTACTTTGATGCAGTTGCCCCAAAGGATTACGTTGCAGCTGATGCAGCCCGTTTCGTGGCGATCTACCAGAGCAATTCCAAAACTTTTTGTACCTACTAGTCATTCAGACCCCAACATATGTACAAATAGGGCCCAGGTTTAAAAAAACAAAACAGAATTACCCTGAAGACCAATATAAAAACTAAAATAAAGAAACAAAGCTGACAAAGCTAGCCTGCTTCGATTCAATAACTAATGAAAGTTACAACTATAACTGGGAAATTGATTGTTAACGATTGTGTACAATTGTGTTTCATAAAGCTGACATTGAATATTGTACTACTAACTCTGTTTAAATCTAAGAGTAGACATGCAGCGTAATGAAACCCGTCACTGCATGGTGAAAAAAATGTCAAATAACTGTATTTAGGATAAATTATTTTTAGATTTTAATATAAATATATATAGATTTTTATATATCTTAAATTTAATTTTAGACTTTTCAGAGTTTTTATGACCCTTGGACACCCTGATTAGAAAGACTGCAAGACCGGTTGTACAAGTATGGGAGGGGAATGACGGGAAGGAGGAAACACTACCCCTGAGCAAGAACTAGCAAACAAAAGTGTGAGACATGAGCTGGGTGAAATGTCACAACACAAGAAACCAGCAACATAATCAACCCCATGCAGGACAGGGATGGGGGGGTGGAGGTAGCGAGACGTAAGAAGAGACAGAGAGAGGAGGGACAGATCGAAACCCATAACATCCATCCAAAAGGTCGGGGGGGGGGGGGGGCGGAGACAGAAAGACAGACAAACAGAACATGTCGTATGTCAAGGGAGTGATCAGAAACATGATGTGGTGTTTGGTGGATGCTTTTATCCAAAGTGCCTTTTGTCTTATAGTCAAACCCAGGAAAGAGAGAGGAATGAGGAACAATGACTGAAACCCATGACATCCATTTGTCACAACAAAGGTGTGGGGAGGGAGGGAGGGAGGGAGGGAGAGAGAGAGAGAGGGAGAGAGAGAGAGAATTTGTCCCAGCAGAGGTTTCAGAAATGCAGAAAATATTGGTGGATGCTTCCAGCTGTAGTCAGAGGCATAACATGTTATTTTGTGAATGTGTCTACTGTAACTGTGCGTCCACTGATTTCCTTCAGAGCGGAGCGACCAGGGAGAGTCAGACAATGTGTGGACTCTCTACAAGCTTGTTGACGGGGGAAAGTTGGCGCCGGCTGAACTGTCCACAGTTGTTCGCCGTAAACAGCAGATCAGATTTCCGTGCGTCTTTGATTCCCGACCGGTGACATTTCATTCCACGAACAATAGTTTGAGTGCAAAACAGATGAGAAGTAGAATATGGCCATTGAAAGCTTCCCGGTTCTCTACAACTTTTATTTAAAAGACTACAGGAATAAACCTCTCAAAACAAGTGCATCCATTGTAAAGGTTCACGTTAAGCTCTGAAGTCATTTCATTGAATCTTTTTTCGTGCAACATTATGAAAGCTGATACCAAAGCGGTAAAAATTACAAGATTTGACTGTTTAAAACTTTGTAGCTGCATGAAACCACTAAATAGATGCAATAAAAACCTCTCGCAATAGAGTGACCCATCAACCAAGTTGCTTGTAGTGTGAACGTCGAGGCTGCAACACAATTTTCATTTCAAACACTTTTTTCCAGCCTTCAATTTATTCACTAGATTTGGGTCAGTGTACAATACTTTACACGGCAATTATGTGTAGCAAGGTGGAATAGTGGTTGGAAAGGCTATCCCGTGACGAAAAGGTCACCGGATTGATCACTGCATCAGCCATGTGTTGATGTGTCCTTGCTCAGTTACTGTATGTATCTCCAGGGTGTGTAAATATTTAAAATATCTGAGGAAGACTGACTGCAAATAAGGTCTTTTTACTCGGAAGCTGAGGATTATCCTTCACAACACAAATGTATGAAATGACAGCGGGTTTACAAATCCACGCAGCTGTGTGCACTGGAACCAAACCATGTTTACCCATACTTTCTCCATAAACACCAACCTAGGCTTTCCCACACCCACACGGGGACCCTGAACACCACCACGAGTGCACACATGTTAAACCCCAGTGGAAATTGAACCCCTCGCAATGTTGCCCTACACAGGACCACTCACCCTCCAACAGGACTGTCTGCGGTGCTTGCCATTGTTGTAAGTGCGACTGTGCTGGTCACTGAGTGTCAGAGAGATGAAGTCCTTTCTGGGAGGGGGGTACATCTCTCCGGCTTGGAGGGGCAGTCATAGGTCATAGGTCATAGAAGCTGCCCTGGGAGAGGTGGACATCCAGTTAGCCTCACCATGGCAGAGTGGGTGAAGAAGACAGGTGACTACGCTACTGGTTAGCTCACCACACTATAATAATACTGGCTACTACACTGTAACGACAGGAGTCCAGGGGTCCATGCCTCAACAAATAAAATCAAAGTACAACACCACCAGTACGGTACCGTGTAAACATTGACGCTAACGCTGGGAACAGACTCGTACCGAGCCCGGGGAAACTCGACAGACTCACTGTATTGATGACGGCAAGCTGCAAAGATGAAGGATGTCTGGCTCGCATCAATTTGTCAGCGTTTCATTGTCCCTCACCTCCGCGCCCGGTTGGCTGGTATCACGGTAACGTTACTAGCCAGAGAGCTAACCATCTGTTAGCCAAGTTAGCTACAACAGGCTAGCTTGCTCTGCTACTTTTGTTTCCCAACGGACCAACATGCAACGTAATCGGGTTGATTGTCAGAGCGAGGCGATCTTCTGCTGCGCGTGAGATGACCGTTAATGCACCGCGGGATATACACTACTGAAGTTAGCAAGTGAGCAGCCAGGGTCTCGAGTCAGACGCGGAAAGTGACAGCTCACGAGTGAAGGTTCTGTGCGTCACATGACGTGACCACGTGTTGTGACTGATTGATTGTTGACTGTTAACCCACACGCTACCGAACAGAGCTCAACACTCCCATTGATTATAGAGCAAACTTTATCTGAGACCACGAAATAAATGGAGTCAACATTCGGGTGTTCATGTTCATTTTTTTTTAATTCAGCTGATACATTTCTTTGAACGAGCTGATGGATTTATCACACACGAGACAGATGTCCAGCATATCATTTCCTCTTTTCAAAAATGATAGTTTGTACAAAACAAGTAAAAGGGTCAATAAAAAGTACCAATGATCAGTCTCAGCCAGCTAAGGCAATCATATTGAATGATGATATGATACAAAATGAAAACGAATGAATTCCAGCACCAGGGTTTAATCCTCGGGAGAGACCTGTTAAAAATAGCCTACCTAAACCTACGCCCTGTTACCGCAGCAGTCATCCGAGTTAAGACGCCTCGACTTTGATCTAACCCCATTCTGTGGAGTGACATGTTGAAGTAGCAGTCATACAATGCTTGGTGTACCTCAGCCTCGCGAGTAACCAACAAGACGCTGAAGCGTTGGTGTTTTCAGGCTGGAGAGCTGATGTGCAGGATGTAGTGGTAGACCACACTGTCACCACAACATGCCTCTGGCCCTGAACTCCCTGAGACCTTACTCCGCTCGGTACTCTTGACTCTTCTGCAGACTGTACACGACAGTGCTGGGGATCACTTGGTGAAAACAAACACCACATCTTGATTCTGCTGATACGCTAGGGGGGCTTGTTTCTCTGGACCTAAGCACTTCTTGGATTGGATAGAGTAGAAACTGGGGCAATTACTCCGTACTAAGTGTTTGAGCATGAGTGGCAATACTTTTTACTTTAGGACCGAGGAAGGGCTCTCCCGGGCTTATAATAATGCTTATAACACCAGGGCTGCTGTTTGGTGCTCTTTTGCACTACAGCCAAACTGGCAACCCGATGCAAAACAAATGACAGTATTGTTGTTTTGGGAGGAAAGGGGCGGAGCCGCGAGGCCTGGCTGTCTCGCGTTGGCCCTGTAGTGTAAATGAGGCTGATAGCACCACACACAGCTCTCCTGAACTACCTTGAAGTTTTGTTACTAAACCAATAGACATGCTGTGTAGCTTCAGTGTCCATGTGTATATCATATTGAGATATCATACCTGAGACATGAAAAATGATGAAATGATCAGAGATTGCGAAACAATAAACAACGACTTTGCTGTGGCCTTCAGCATCAAGGATGTATAAGATGAAATGTCTCCAGCTACAGTTTTATGATGAAATACATTTGACTGGTACCGTGAAAAACCCTTACAGTACTAAAGCAGTGAATACCTCAGAGGACGTTGAGTGATGTGATCGCACGAGGCCAGTGGGACAACAGTAGCCGTGTCCCTAAGGAGAACACATTGTTGAGAGGCCACGCCCACTGCATCTGATACACAACAGTCAGGTGAGGACAGCCTGACTTGTCTAGACCACACCGGGCCGGCTATAACAGAAGCCCGCAGAACAGAAGAAAACGAAAAAAAGTAACCAGTTTATATAAAATATTAAAAAAACAACAACATACATTTTAAATTACTCAATACAAGATAAACGTCTCTGTAAACAAACTTGACTCCCGGAGCTCGGGGAGACTGACGCCCTCTGAAATTCATTTATGTGGAGTCACTCAACTCGAGAGATGTGATGTGATCCCCCAAAACAAGCGACGCCCTCAGAAATCGGATTCCATTAGTCCTCTTGGTCTCCAGGTTTTTTTTTTTTTTTATTGGGGGGGAGGGGGGGGGGGGGGGGTTCATATCCTGAGGGGATGGTGCAGTTGTCAGCCTCTCTAGCTGAAACACACGGGTCCGATGGTGAAGCCGAACTGGTGCGTGACGTTTTGGCCGCCCATCACGGCCACGTCTCTCAGGGGGAGCCACTGGAGGTCCTCGAACTCGAACACAGACTCCCGGGGTCCGGACGGCGTCTCCTCTCCAGGCTGACACACAGGAAACACAACAACCCCGTTTAAAATCTGTCATGGATTTGGAATCACGATCAATATGTGTGACGATGTCGTTAAACAGCTGCTGTACTATCTGTGATGTGTATTAAAGCCCCAGGAAACTTGGCTTGAAATAGTAAAAATGAATATATGATATGAAAGTTTAGTGTCTAATTAAGCATCCACAAAAATCTGAGTGAAAATAAACGTTCAGAAATATTAGAAAACCTCGTTCAAAAACATCATTCAGCTGTTCAGACCATTTCTCAGGACTGTGTAGGTGTGTCAGATCAGGATTTGATTTACATCCTGACATGATGGATAGCTCCGCCCATGTCAAACTGTCAAGCTGTTGCACCTGTTGGGGGCGGGACAACTGACGTGCATTTTTTACTAATTGGATGAATGAATTCTCTGCGTCATAAATGTCAGAAAATACCACGCCCACTTCAACCCCACTGTTCTGAACCCCCCACTCACCTGAACCAGCTTTTCTAATATTTCTGAACGTTTATTTTCACTCAGATTTGTGTGGATCCTTAATTAGACACTAAACTTTGATATCATATATTCATTTTTACTATTTCAAGCCAAGTTTCCTGGGGCTTTAAAAGTTTCACAGTTTCACTTTTCAGCACACACAACCTCCTTAACAGTTCAGGAGCTGTAAACTGTACCGACCTCTCCAAGAGAAGTCAGCAGCATTTCTCACATCTCAGGTCAGGGCCATTTTTCCACCCCCCACCATGCTGAGGTTACCCTCCCTCCCCTCCCCTCCCAGAAAGGTCAGGATTCGCTTCCTCCTTTTCTTCAGAAATGTCAGATCTCATGTCCTCCTCCTCTCCACACTCCTCCACTCATTTTCCAGAGATATGAAAGTCCCTCCTCCTCTATTTCCGGAGATGCCAGGTCCCGCCCCCTGACCTACATCCAGGGTTGTGTGGATTCTCCATCAAATCTCCAAAAATATCATCCCTCCCCAAACCAGTTCCAAGTTTCCTTCCCCTTCCCCTCAGACCGTCCAGAGATACCAGGTCTCTTGCAATACTCCTGCCTAGAATTATTCAGTTAACAATATTTCATCGACCCTTTCCCTCACCTGTCTCTACTGTCACCAACACTCTCTGACTACTGAAGTTTCCGTTGTTATAGTTGATTGTTGTAATACTGGTTCTGTTCCTTATATCTTACTGTGTAGCTGTAAGAAAAGCACCTACAACTACTACTGCTACTGATACTACTACTACGAATGACAGCAACAACAACAACAATAATAATAATAAGTAAATAAATAAATAGAAAATTATATTAATATTATCTTTCCTGTCACTTTGTTCCACATACTATCTAATAAAGCAGAAATAAACAAAAGGATGATCTGGAGCACAAAATTAAATATTAGCTGAACTAATATTTAGTTTTTGTATGTATTGAAAGTACAATTATTAGACTTATTATTAGATTTTAAAGTAACAAAGTGATGCTGACTACAGGTTCCCAGAGCAGCCAGTTTTGTGGGGTTGACAATCCTTAAACTCCTTTAGAGATTTAAGCACAAAAACATGTTCTAGTGAAGTATAAACCCCAAACCCCACAAAAACAAGGTTGTGTGCACGGAGAACCTCTTCTTCAGTGGTGCTTCTGCAGAAGACGCTGAGAATTTAGCATGTTTTTAACACTCAAATATTTGTACAAAATAATTCAACTTTAAAGGACAATTCCGGGATTTTTAAACCTGGCCTCTATATCCACAAAATCGCCTATTATACCGCAAAATAGGTCCAAAAAGTTTCGGAATTGCTCCGGTAGATCGTCTCAGTCGGCAGTCGTGAAACAGGCTCAATGGCTGCAACGTAATCTGTAGGGGCATAGAGGCGCGGTCAAAGTACGTCCACTAAAAGTGCTTGATTTTGCCACTGACTCAGATTGTTATTTGTGTGTCTGACAACATTACTGAAAGGATCGCTACAGAAATAGACCTTTTTTTCACCAGAAAACTAAAGTCTAGCTCAAGGAGAAGTCCTGCTCTGAAATGGACGGTGGACAAAGGTAGTCTATAGCGAGAGGGTTCACTTGTTGCAGGAAGAGGACGGTAGAAAGATTTATGTTAACACCATCCTCTTCTTGCAACAAGTCAACCCTCTTGCTTTCATAGACCACCTTTATCACATTTCCAACAACTCTCAACTCTCAACTCTGACAAAGGTGGCAAGGTTGTCCTTTAACACCAGAGATCTATCCATCGCTTCAAACACAAAGTTGTAAATAGTTCCATAAAAACGACAGTAGGCATGACCAACACTGGTGGACACAAGCTCCAACGTCCTCTACGTACCACGCAGTCCTTCAGCACTCCCAGGTAACTCTGCTTCCTCGTATCAGTCAGGAATTTGACGTCTCTGTCCATCTGGCCCAGTCGGTGCCCCGGGTGGCAGGAGTAGGTCACCTTCTGGACGGCCGTGTTGCTGTGCAGTCTCAGGAAACGCATCTGGACCACGTTGGCGCCTGGATAGTAAAACTGATAGGAGGAGAAGAATTTGGTTTGTTACTCCTCACAGCTCGTCAGTGATTAAAGAAGAAGAAGTAGAAGGAAGACCTCTGTCAACACTGAACGCGCTGCTACTTTCAATCATTCCTGTCACTTATATTTGACGTGAAACCATCGACCCCATGCTGAACACATCCTGGAGACACTCTTACTGGAGGCAGGCAGTCTATCATGGTGATCGTCAAATCATCAAAGTCTAAATTCCCATGTTTCCTTGCTGGAGGAATCCAGAGGTCAGACGGAAAACATAAATTCTCTTGTGTTTTAGCACAAACTGACTATTTTTTATTAAAGAGTTGTTAAAAGAATGTGTCCAGGTTTTGTTTTCACTTTGCAAAGTAAAAATATATATTTATGTACATTCACTGCGATATACCACAAATATCATTAATGCAATATAGCTTGTTGATGCAGTTTCTAATTGTATTGAGGTGTACATTCATATTGAAGTCAATGATCCTAACACTTGACAAGGTCATACCTGCTGGAGATGGGGTTAGGGTGCGTTTGTTATTTGTCCGGTTCATATTATAGAGGTTACCCACCTGAAAGCCCTGCTCTAGCCTGCTGAGCCACTGGAAAGACCCCTCTGCAGAAGACCCTTCCATCCATGGCTTCATGGGCATCTGCAGGCAGAGAGAAGAACTTGGGATGCAAGTCCTGCCGTCGTGTACGAGACTCACGGAGGGAAACGGTACACAGACAGCAGCTGATGAACTTCAGATCAGCATGCAGCTCAAGCATGAACAAGAGGCAAATCGCATAGGAATCCAATTTGCTTTTAAGTAAGGATACTTGAAATGCATTCACTCTGAGGTAGCCGAGACCGATTCGTATTATTCTTTGGTTGAGTGACTCAAGTGTTTGATTTACTGCTGAATGTTCAACCATTGAAAGTATATCTGCACACTAGTAATTCCAACACAGAGAAAGGCTATTATCACCAACCACCTGACACCAGATGGTGTCAGGTGTCACACGCCCCCTGGAGCTGCTAGGGATTTATTGTATTGCTCAGTGACACTTCAGAAGGGTGTATGCTTGTTGACATGGACGCTTGAACCCAGGTGGGGTGGATGAAGGATGGTCTGCCTACTCACTACACCACCCTGCTGCCAATGTTGATGATAATAAAGACTTATTCTGTCATTCTATCACTTATGAGGTTTTAGGTATCACATGAAGTTAGCAGGCACCTCACTGACGGCTTTCTCTGATCACGTCTTTGTACCTGGGAATCCTGAGGATGAAGGCAGGTCTGTTTTGATGCACCAGAGAAGCTGCAGTAGGCCAGCAGGGCGTCTGCCGGGCTGCCCTGGTTGGGGTCGATGTAATACATTCCTGCAGAGAGAGGTTAAGCTCACGTTCAGTAAGATCTTCATGGATGAAAGCGTTCTAGCGCTCACTGAACGGCTTCGGACCTGACAGGAAGAGCAAACCTGATGAAGCCTGGAAACACCAGGAACAGGGTTTGATGCCTGTCAGGGTGTGGCAGAAGACTTTCATAGAATATACTTTCATATATCATGGTTCCTGCCCTAACTCGCCCCTGAGAGGTGTGCCACTGTGCACAGGGAACCTTCATCTTTCATGTCATGTATGATATTCAATGACACCGCCTTAATAAGAAGCATTAATCATTCGATAGTTCATTAGATGCATGGCCAGTTACCAGAGGTCCCTTTCACTCACCTTGCACTCTCAACAAATCAATAACTTTCATTTTTTAATCAATGTTCATGATAATGTGTCAGTGTACAGGTAATTATTGTAACATTTCCTTTTTTTTTTTCATTTTGTGTGTTTTAATACATATCACATAAGTATTTTAAAACCAAGTTTTATTGTTTTTTTACTGTCCTGTGTGTGTAACAATCAAAACATCACATTTTAGTCGCCTGTGCTGTGACAGTTTAGATTTCACACATGAGACCAGCTACCAGGGGCTCTCTCATAGGACTCTAGAGGAGGAGACAATGCTTCTCCTTGGTTTTTATTCACAGAAAAACAGTAAAATAAGGTGAATGAAAGGTAACAACACACTTGGAAATTCGAGCAGGGTTGTTGTTCTCACTGCTTATTCTCATAATGATTATTATATAAACCACCGGTATGTCCTAGAAACACATTTCAACAAATAACAGCATCAAAATATGCACTCACTCTACTCTGAAATATATCAAAGAATATTATCTTGAAAGAAAATCAGACTTCATACACACTTTCTACCTTTTATAGGTATATTTATTCATATTTTTGGAGGTTTCATTATGGACTTTCTTTAGTTTTGTGGTTTCGTAACATTCCAGTTCCTGTGCAATGATTACCACTGCAGATGTAACCATAGCAACACTGTCAATCAGGCAGACATGAATTGAGAGTTGCTGTTGATGTGATTCTTTCCAGTTTGAAAGCATATGCTTCAAAGGAGCAGCATGATTTGGCTGCTAAACAAACTAATTTATTCTGTCAGACAATTTGAGAAAAGTTTTGAATTGTTCTCATGCAGTGTGAAATGAGCCCTGGTGATATAATAGAGAGGATAACCTCAGTAGCTCAAGTGTGGACTTTACAATTGTAGTGCAAGGAGAACTCACTCAGAGGTGCTACAACAGTTCTCCAAACATGACTGAGGTCTTAGTGTCTGACTGACCGCTGGTGTAGTTGGGGTGGCAGAGCCAGAGCTCCAGGCAGGTGCTGGCAGGGTGCTCCTTGCTACCATCAGGAGGGTCCACCAGCAGCCGGATCTCCTGCTGCATGGAATCCAGCAGGCTCTGGATCAGTGGATAGTTGGGCTTATCGGAAACGTACATCAGATCCTAGACACAGAGAGAGATCCAGAGAGTTGCTTCAATCCTCAGTCTCAAAAGTCTGAACTATTGTAACTTGAGGGATAGGGAACATTGCAAGGAGCAAACTCAGTGATGTGCTTACAACCATTTGTTTACCAAGCATCCAATCACCTGTCCCACCATAGCCCAGCTATACAATATCCAATTAAGCAGAATTTATTTGAAAGTAGTAATAAAAAGAAAAGGTTCTACTTAGAAATACCTCAGGTGGTCTCATGATAAATGGGTTGGGAGATTGACTTGTTCAATTTCTAATATATGTATTATTAGGCAATCAAGATATGAGTCACTTGCCTTGAGTTGAGTCAAGGTCATGTTCAATGAAGAGCCTGGGGGTCCAGGCTCCCCAGGTGGACCCTGAAACCAAATGCAATGGTTAGATTGCTTTCTGGGAATACACACCAACAAACCTCTCTCTGAAGCAGCCAAGTAATACTTCTCCTGCCTTAAAGCAAGTCAGAAAGCACTGGGGCGAGACGACTTCTTACCACAACAGTTTCACATGTTTCAATTGGATTCGATTTCTCCATCTGTCTCAATATAACATCACGTCCTTCAAGAAAACTATTGAAACAAGTTGTTGAATGTACTGGAAACAAAGACCCCATTCACAGAGTTCTCCACTCAGGAAAAACGTTTGTCTCAGGATATTAAGACAAAAAGCGAGTGACTTATTACAAAGAACATTCTTTGCAGTATAACAATCGTACTAAAGTTGACCACTGGAGTATTTCAAGAAGCAGACTCAATGAATGCCTGTTTCCCCCCACATCCAAAACTAGTGGTGGTTAAAAGTCAGTCGGTCAGCCCAACAACAGACATAGAAGAAGAATTGTGCATGCCATGCTAACCTCATATTTGCTGATTTAAATTGTGGCAGACATCTTTGAATGATGTTATACATTTGCTCAATTCTAGATGCTTTAATCTGAAGTGCCTTACAGTACCGTGACTACACACTTTATTTTTACCACTGGTGACCCCATAGGAGTTCCTCAAATCCGAGCCTCGGGGTCCAGACTGCTGCTGGTTTTCTCTCCTACTATCCCAAGGTCTTCATCAATCCCTGATTAGACAGCTAGAATGGAAACTACCTGGCAGAATAGAAAACCAGCAGGACTCTGGACCCTGGGGCCCGGATTTGAGGACCACTGCCATAGGAAATCAAACCCCTAATTCTGGTGATAATGAGCTATATACAGTATGACCACATGCCCACACATAACTCACCGGTAAGCCCCTCCTCCCAGGATGCCCAGGTAAACCTTGGAAGCCTTTCAAACCCTGTGGGCACCAGATACAACACAGTATTCTGTGATACCATCGGACCGACTATGAAATACACTGATAAGAAAATACAGACTACAAAATCCCATTACACTGTAATGGTATCTCCAACGTGTGACAGATTCATGATTATGTTTGCTGTTAACATAAACACTGGTGCACAATTGTCCTGAACATTTGTTTCAGATAAAGATGAGTATCAGGGGAGTTTGATTTGCAAGGACAAAACAGAGTGGAGTGATCGTATCATACCTTCAGTCCAACATAGCCCTGCAACAGAAGAGAGAGCAGGAGAATAAAAAGATGATTGTGATAGCCAGCTCTCAAGTGCATAGATGGACTGTAAGAGCTTCCACGACTTCCTAGTGCATTAAGAACCCATCAGCCATGGCTGTGCAGTTTTTACGAGCCAAGTCGATGGATTTTTCCAAAGTCACAATGGATTAAATACAGTCATTATGTACTGCTGAATGAGAGTGATTCAATCTGGCAATGGAAGAAATGATTAGCAACCTCACAGAGTTAGATGAGATGTCTGCACTTTATATCAATTACTGGAATTATTATGAACGCCACAATAAGAGTCGCATAACTTTCTGTACTTCTCGACTTTCTCCGGACAGGAAGTGAAAAAGGGTTATGAGTAATAGATGAGATTAATTGATCAACTTCCCAAAAATAACTTATTTGTATACTAAACTTTATACAGCCAAATATTATAATAATATTATATTTAGCCAAACGTGCAATAAAGCAATAACAAATAAAAGCCGGACATTAATTAAAAACGGTTCTGAAGAAGAATAAAACAGGTAAAATAAGTAAAAGCCTTGTAAAAATGCATTTTGCAAAGCGAATTAAAATATGACACTTTCTATTAGAGAGATTAAAGGGTAATGATGAGGAAGTTGTAAGAGAAAGGAAACTTACAGGCAGGCCCGGCATGCCCAGTGTACCCCTCTTTCCAGTTGGACCGATATTCCCCTATAAAAGAGAAACGTTCAATAACAAGAGACAAAGCTGACTTTCAAATCTATCAAATGAAAACACAGAGTGCAACTAAACAGCTTAATCTAGGATCTTTGTGTACCTGTTCTCCCTTGAGGCCCACCGGCCCCGGCATCCCAACCGGACCCCGGATACCCTGAGAGATCCACAGAATGAGAACGTGACTAACACGCTGCAGCAAATATCCACGGGAGAAATACGCAGCACAGCAAGCCATTCAGTTAATAACAAACTTTACATTGAAAGGCTGAAGAGGTGAGTTCAGGACACCTCAGCTTTCAGACGTCAGGAGTAAAAATACATTATCATGAAACAAGTGGAGAGATCTGCTTTGTTTCAATACTCATACTGTCACTTGGTAAGATTAAATCGTACTGGGGAAAAATATTGAGTATTTTCTAGTTATTGCATGACTTGTCAAGATGCATATTTTTGTTATTGCACTTTAGACTTTAGACTCCTAAGAATAAGGAAAAGTGTTACACTTTATAGTATTGGTATATCAGTATCAAAAGGCAGTGTTCGTGATTTACTTTCTTCATATCTGTGTGTTGTGGTTATCAACCAAGGATGTAGTCAGCAATCTTTTTAGCTTCTCTTGATGTTTTATTCTTGCGCCTGTATGCTAGCTTGTAGCATACAGTAGTTAACATGGTATAAAAGCCACTATCTTTTGAGGAACGTTGTAATGTAATGTAACTGTAATAATGGGTACTTTGATGATAGTAGTAGTGATATGATAACCCTTGACAGCTCATACCTTCATGGCGTCACCTCCAGGTGGTCCAGGCAGCCCCATGTCCCCTTTCTCTCCCTGTAGATGAAAGCAGAGCAGTCACTCCTACATCGGTACTAAAGCTTGACTCTTGGAAACAGAGCTAAACACACTCCAGAGTCCAGATGTAGTGTTCAAATCCTTATTGTGTTTACCTCTTCCCCCTTTTCACCTTGATCCCCGGGCTCTCCACGCAAGCCAGGGATCCCCTTGGAGATTAAAAAAAAGACATTTCATCAATTCAGCACCTAATCAAATGCATTATAGTAGTGCATTACATTACTTTATAGATGCATAGGTGATTCAGGAGACAGTTATACTATGATGTAAGTAAACATGGAGTGGCTGAATGGATTTCTCTGATAAATCAACTTACAATGAGCCCCGCCCACCCGAGTACGCCGATCAATCCTGCGTCTCCCTTCTCTCCCTGTGAGGCAGGACAAAAGATAGCGTTGATACGTGCCACGTAATAAAATCATGTGTACAGAAATGTGTGTGTGTGTGTGTGTGTGTGTGTGTGTGAAACCTTGGGTCCTCTCTCCCCCCTGGTCCCTCTGACTCCGGCCTTGCCCCGTTTCCCCTGCGGATGTGTTCACCATGTTTTTC
This sequence comes from Hoplostethus mediterraneus, assembly GCA_034670385.1. NCBI lineage: Eukaryota > Metazoa > Chordata > Actinopteri > Trachichthyiformes > Trachichthyidae > Hoplostethus > Hoplostethus mediterraneus. The sequence goes on along the minus strand of JAXDDW010000043.1, from coordinate 409,158 downwards.
AATGAGACAATACAAAGAAAGACAAGACAAGCTAATCTTTTATGTATGAAGCCATCAGTGCAGTGGTTCTCAAACAGCCATTTCCCTTCCCCACACACACACACACACACACACACAGACACACAGACACACACACACACACATTCCTGCATTTCAACACAGCTGTTTTGCTGTTTCACGATGACCTCTTCATCAAGATAACTGATTTGAGTTGTACTTCTGGACTCCATTATAACTGCAGATTGTATTTTTACTCTGCCGGTACTTTTCAAGATCCTTCCATCCCCAAATCTCGTAGAATCACGTTTTCCAGTGGGCATACAGCACATCATTGAAGCATTAATAGTTAATTCACAAAAAAGAAAAACCATCTGGGAGAACATTCACAAGAAGCTGTGGCTCTCCCGGTCTCTCCACATGCAGCAGCTGTTCCCTCGCGGCCCTCCAGGGGGCGCACCCCACTCTTTATTAATGACTGCTGTGAGAACGCCCATCTATTATTCACCTGCGAAATGAAAGAGGCTGAGCGGGAGAGCACTTACCCTCCTCCCAATGTGACCCGTCTTCCCCGGCGATCCATCTATGCCGTCGTCTCCCTGGAGGGGTGAACACACACGTCAGCGAACAGCAGAACGCAATCTACCCTGCATGCATGCACAACCTGCCCCCGGAGAGAGGAAGGGCACGTGAGGCAATCCACTGTTAGGATTGCGTTATCACCTCAAACCACAAAAGAGCATAGGATCGAAAAAAAGGACGAAAAAAAAGGGAATTCACTTGTTTCCAATCCAATGACTGAAGCAACTCAACTCAATCCTGCGACGTTATCGTGAGACAGGTGGATTCATTTGACAATACGATCAGATGGTTTTACTTTCGTGAGGGGCATCTCAACTTGTTTCGCTCTTGCATTGCCCTGCACGTAGCACATTACAAACAGATAACGGACACACCAAATGCTTTGAGATGCACTGTAAAAAAGTAAAGACTATTTGATCCCAGTAAACCATTTCACTGGTTTTGGAAAAGGATTTGAATAAAAGAATTAAAGACTTTGCAGTGAACAAAGAGTGAAGATCTCACCTTCTCCCCTTTCATGCCCTGTTTCCCCTCGGGTGCTGGGCTTCCCCTCGCTCCCTACATGATGACAATATTGTTTTCATGTTTCTCTGTTTTAAAAGGTTTGAATATACTCCATTATTCTGTTAATGGCATTGCTAGGTATATCAGACAGGCAGACAGACAGACAGACAGACAGACAGACAGACAGACAGACAGACAGACAGACAGGCAGACAGGTAGTATAGATGTTCTCCATCATCTCCATGGATGTTTCCCCTCACTATTTTGTCGGTACCAAACAACCCGTAGATCTAAACCAGCTGCTAAAGGGCACAATGTGGTTTCATCACCCATCTCTGTGCTGCACCCATGAATACTTACTTGAACCCCCGGGGGACCTGGGGGCCCCTGGGCTCCCGCCTCACCAGGAGGCCCCTGAGGACCAGAAGGAAGGCACATATAATGAAGTTAGAGAAATTAGGAAATAAACAGCCTTTAGGCGAGGGGTAATTAACAGCAGGCAGGTTGCTGATGTTGTGTTTACCTCTAACCCAGGGAGTCCTACTGGGCCCCTGATCCCTGGCAGACCTTCCTCACCCTAGATAGAGGAATATTGTTATCGGCGTAGTTTTGCACACATTCATATTTGCACTATATTGCAAATGTTTATTATTTGCATTAAATTTATTCATGAAGCATGCAGACAGAGACAGGTATATATAAGCACACTGACCTGTTCCCCCGATTGGCCTGGAGGCCCTGGCAATCCTTTCAGTCCCTCCAGCCCTGGTTCCCCTTTAGCACCCGTGTGTCCCTGAGGCCCACCCCTCCCCACGGGGCCCTGCCATGCCGACATCACATGGAGTAAAAATACAAGATATCCATCTTAACAAGTCATTTATAAAGTCATTCAGATTCTAATCTAAATTAAATAAACTTATTTCAATGTTTTTTTCTTTTTTTTTAATCAAGTGATATTATCTTGATAGTATGTTCTGCCTTACTTAAAGGTAGCAAGTGTAATTACTTTACCCTGTTGGCAGATAAACCATTTCAAGGACAATAGATTGTAAGACTCAGTACAGAATTAAATGACTTGCTAGGATGTCGTCTAGCGTGCAACACAGATACAGATGTACATGAGCTTTTAAAGGCTTCTAATGCAGTATCAGTGTTTCCTTTCTAGTCATTCAATAGTAGTGTGCCACCACACCAGGAAAATGACCATCATTGCTAGAGAAAATGTTAAATAAACATAGTGAAGTAGGAATGTGAAGATTTAATGTGTTAAGTGTATGGGTGGGCGATAATCATGTTTATAATTGTAATCGTCATTTTAATTATGTAACTGTGGCAAATTTTCTAAATCGTTGATTTCGATTCTTATTTAGGCTACAAGAACGAGGAACGTCTAGAAGAGCCAGTTAGCAAAGCATAGAGCATCCGGTCAATTTCAAAATAAAACAAATTTCAAAATAAAACAAAACAAATAAAATAATCGTTCATTAATCGTAATCGAGGTAAAAGTTTGAAATAACGCGATATTGATTCTTAGTCATATCTCCCACCCCTAGTTAAGTGTTAATCATGATAAGACATTGGAAGAAAATGCTTGTAGCAATGCAGCCTCCATTGGAGCCACTGCAGGGACCCAAAACTAAATCGACTCCCTAGACAAAGAGAGCTGTAGGAGCTGCTGACACAACACAGACCTTATGGATAACTGTGGTGCAATAGATGAAGTATTGATGAACGTGTATTGCTCATGACAATAGTAGGCTTGACTTACAGGTGGTCCGAGCCTCCCTGCGTCACCTCTGACACCAGGTGCTCCGGCAATTCCCTATGAAGACGACAAAGGGAGAACGGTCGGACCCAAAGAGCTTTCCCCCATGCAAACTATGTGGTAGAATGATGCCTGGAAATGATGTTTACCTGAAGGCCCGCCAGCCCAGGAGGCCCAATCATTCCTGTGGACCCCGGCTCCCCCTGGAGAGATGGACGCAAATTTGGCTTGAATGTTTTTTTTTTCTCCCATTAAATTGATTTATTCACACAGAGAAACATCAAAAGAGAGACTCAGCATCAGAGTTGTATGAAAACGCATCGAATCCCGAATCAGTCAGGGAGTATATCTTGAAAAAAAAGTGAGTGTCTGCTGAAATAGCGGTCTGGCCGGTGATAAGACGACACAATGTACCAGGAAATTTCCGTTCATTTCTCTATTCATTTGGGCTAAGGTGAGAGATTGGTTAGAGGTTTTGCTGAAACGCTTTTCGACGAGGTAATGAGTATAGGAGTGTATGGCGACTGCTTGTTACTGGAAGGATGCATCATTACCTTCTGTCCCTGAGCTCCATCTGGCCCCAGGGGTCCCCGAGGGCCTGTAATTCCCTAAAACAAGCACAACACAACCACATTCAGCGTAAAGAAACAACATATTTGTCAGCTGGATCAATGACTGTCAATCATAGATGACGTGTGTTCAATGAGGGTTAATCTCCAGGCCTCTCTGAGTGACATGTCGTCTGCAGGGTCAACACATCTTGGTGACTCACCTGTAAGCTTGTCAAACCTGCAGGTCCCACCTCGCCCACCAGCCCGGGCTCACCCTGCCCAACAGATGAACGAGAATCAGGAACAGCACAGGCAGTTTCATTAGAGTGATCTGAGGTGGGTTTCCCAAAAGGCATCAAAGTAACTCTTCAAGACTTTTGGGAATTTCACGAAAAGTGTCGTAGCTGATGTGAAATCTCTTGTTCGTTCACGATGACCCGGTGCTACTCGTGAGATTTCAAGTATCTCTTTGCACACATTTGCCATAAATGTTAAATGGGTTATTTATTTTGTGTGCATACAATATTTACACATATTCTGCAGACTTGGAGTGGCCATGGTGGGATACAAGCACATTTTCCTATAAACTTCAGATCAAATTGAATCAAGTCAAATCAAACATCTTTACTTGTGCTATATAATGTCTACATTATCGTGGGTGCTCCTAAAAGGTTGAGCACCCACCCCCCCAAAAAAAGCATCTATTTATTCTATTATTACTTATTATTATCGGTGAACGTTTTAACTACAAATCGCATTATCCAATTAAACTACGTTAAGGGGCGTGGTCACGTAGCCAACTGCCAATGTAACGTTAGAGTCGGCTAAACCAACGTTGTTCCATCACGTAGCTGCTAGCTAGCGACACAGCAAGTGTGAAACACGGTGATGATCGGGTAAAAACGTACAAATTTGTCATTAAAAAACGGAGAGAGATACCGAGTGTAAAGACAGTCAAAGTGAGGATCCACCACCAGATGAATTTGTAGCAGAGCAGTGTTGCATTTGGTTTGGGTGTGTGTCTACATTGACAGATGACAGTAGCCTGCACCTCGGTAATTACTAAAGCAAGCGCAATAAAAGTGATTTTGTGACAATCTTCACCTTGGTGGTATTCACTTCATTTGAGCTCCCACTGGCAAAAACATAAATCGGCGCCTATGCCTAACGTAATACCCTAAAGAGGGAATTCACTCATTATGGGTTCAATGGAGACACAGCTAAGAACGTGGGGTAGCCATACATCACCTAATGGCCTCCCACATATTACAGCTACAATGATCGACGCCTGAAATAATATGGATGAGTCATTTTGCAGAACAAGGTTTAAAATGAATGGAAGGAAATGAATCCGTCAAAATGTACAAATGGAACTGTGGTATTTGTTCTTTGTAGGATTGTGGTTTGATGATGAGTAAAGTTGTGCTTACCAACAGTCCCATGTGGCCCTTCTCTCCTTTAGGGCCCCTTCCACCGTTCTCCCCCAGGGCTCCCCAGGGGCCCTCTCTACCAGAAAACCCCGGAGGTCCCACGTCACCCTGCCAACAGAAGTCTGGTCAAACACTGTAACCAGCACTCAGGTCCGGTCACAGTTTGATGCAAATAGGCTACTAACCACTCTGAGTGAACAGAATACTACAAATAAAATAAAATAAAACATAAATAAAATAAAATAAAATAAAATAAAATAAAATAAAATAAAATAAAATAAAATAAAATAAAATAAAATAAAATAAAATAAAATAATAATTAATTCTATATAATAATCATTATATTGCATATCTCTTTTCCCAAAATTACAAAGTGCTGTAATATAATGACAGTAGTTTTAGTTATATATCACAGTTCATCAGTAGAACAAGTAAAATAAGTAAAATCATCAGTAAAACAAAAACAAACATTAACCATCAATCATAATAAAGGAGAGGCGTCTGCTGCTGGTTTAATACAGCAATCAGGTTTACCTTGTCCCCTTTGGGTCCAGAACCACCAGCATCACCGGGATGCCCAACATCACCCTGGGGAATGGAGTGTACTGTCTCAGTGTGTTTCATAATTACAATAACAATCAGGACAGGACAAGAACAAGGAATAAAAACTGATAATAAACAATAAAAAATTGATGTAGGAATTATTCATTCTGCTGAGCTACATGATTGTTCTGTCAGCAACACAAAGATAGATGGATAACACTCTGATGAGCTTGCAGTGCTTCCAAATTCCACGTTCTGTTTCCAATATGAGGTAAATTTTGTGTTGCAAATTATGTACACATTTCATCAGCTGCAGGTCAGATGAAGGAGAAATCCTCTGTATTGATAAAAGACCCGCTAGCTAGCTACACAACGCCTGTCTATTTTTTTGTTGTCCTCTTAGGAATGTGAGTCAAGCATCACTGTCGTAACATCATCAGGAGTATTTCATTGATTTATGTAATGGTGATGGTGGTTGGAGTGATTGGAGACACCCAGATACATCCACCAACCTCGCTCCCTATTGGTCCAGCAGGTCCCTGTAGGCCCTTTTGACCCTGGCGTCCCCTGTCTCCTGGCACCCCTGGAGGACCAGTTTTCCCACCGGGCCCTGGGTCCCCCTGTCATATGTGGCAAAAGTAGCAGAAGAGTTGAGATGATTGAGTATGATTACAGGTTTTACAGACATGGATTGAAGTGTAATTTCAGACTAAAGGTTCCTTTCAGTGTTAAATCGATCAATCTCAACTGAAAAACATATAATTCTGACTGTGTTCATACCACAAGCATCCACATTGCCAAACTACTATTTAATGGGCAATCTGAGTTAGCCTCTAGTGTTGCAGCACTAGGGGGGCATATTCCAATACTAGTACATGGTTGGTTGCTGAAGGGATCTGTCACCCAAATAGATGAAGCTGTTCACAATGTTTTCATTCCATCATGACCTTCTGTTCCTTTGGCTGTACAAAATGAATGGACTTCCACTGACATTTCTTTTTGGAATTGCTTGTGCTGTGAACCCTCAGTGAGACAAAGCCTCAAGAAACAGACCTGGTCCCCTTTCCTTCCAGGCAGGCCCTCGACTCCTGTTAGTCCAGGGAGACCCTGAGATGAACCAAGTCACAATCACAAACCAATGGAAACGTCTACTGTGTTCCCTCAAAGCAGGTCAATGTAGCTAGTCGAGTTTGTATTTATTTATGAATGAAACAATCCTCAAAGACAAACAGAAATATGCAGAGAATAAAAGACACGTCCCACCATAATAAAACACGTCATCACAACAGTCCATAGATCCATTACGGTACACATATACAAACAGCCAATACTCGAACATTCTGAACATTGTGATTCTGGAACTCGAAAAATTCTGATTCCGAAACTCGAAAAATTCTGATTCCGAAACTCGAACATTCTGAACATTACACCCTCAACACAAATAATATAATATGAACTAGAAAAGAAAACAAAGAGCAAGGTGGAATTGTAGGACTTAACATACTGTAGGTACAATAGGTAGTGAATGCTTTTTAACTCTGGTACATTAAAGAAAGCTTCTTCTTTCTTTTCTCTAAACCAACCTGTTGTCCGTCTTGTCCCACAGGACCAGAATCACCAGGGGGTCCAGGTAAACCCTGTAGGTACCAAAACAGGCCAGTAAGCGGACCCAACAGAACCATACCAATCATATAACCTGTCTTAGATCACTTTTACATTGTATTGCTCCTGCAGACTGTTTGCAGGCTGAACATATGAGGTTACCTTGTCTCCTCTTTCCCCTGCTGCTCCTAATAATCCATCATCACCTTGCATGCCCTGGGGAAATAAATAAACAAGCATGGTGTAATAATTTAGACTCACAAGCCCCACCCACTTTATCACGACTCTCTTTTTAACTATGCTGTAAATATGCTGTGTACCAGAACGGTTCACCTTGATGCAGAAACATACAAGGTCATACAACACTTTGACATGACAGATCACACTAAGCAGGTAAAGTCAAGCAGCACTCACTTCCATCTTTTCTTAAATCCCCATGCATTGTTTTATTAATAAAGTTTAAACGTTTCAGTCTCTTTTTTTGATTTCACTGCCCCAGGAAAGTGTTTAGTTTCTTGGTAAGCTGCAGACAGCGTACTGCTATGGCTACTGGCTAACACTGCTGTGTGAAAAACTAGCAATTGATAATGTTGGTTCTTATGTTGTGATATGTGAATAATGTACAACATCTTTTCAACATCGTTTCGATTTTCATCTTCAAATGTTCATCATCTTTTTTTTTTAGTTACGTAAAACTCTATGAGACTATTGGACTTTCGGTGAAACAGCAATCGATGGGAAGTACCCACTCACTGGGATTCCTGCTGGCCCGCCTGGCCCCTCTAGCCCCAGGGGCCCTTTGCTTCCCCTGGGTCCTGGTTTTCCTCTCGCCCCATTAGCACCTGGGAGACCTGGAGGACCCTGGAAAACAGAAAAACACACAAGTATAGAGATGCACACAAGCACACAGGACAGCAGGCACACACACACACACACACACACACACACACACACACACACACACTGTAACTTACTGGTGGTCCTGGTATCCCTTTGTGTCCCACATCTCCAAGTTGACCCTGTGATAAATAACAAGAGTTTCATTCAGTCCAGTGACACTTTCTTTCAGAAAATGATGGCAGCACAAATTGAATCCTCATACATACATCACATCATGTACCTCATGTACTGTGGCAGTACTAACCAGACCTGTGGATGCTGTTACCTTGTGAAAGTGTTGCTCACTGTTGTGTATGATGTTGTTTACCATGTACATTATGTTTTCTGTGTGCCTTGGACACAACGAATGGTATGGACTGCATACCACTGGAGTAGCAGTCTATGTCAGATGGCTCATCACATGTGGAAAATAAAGTTCTCAGTTTTCACCTTTCCAGGACACAAACAACCTCAGTATAGGTTATTCTCACCTGAGGTCCCGGCGGTCCCTTCTCTCCAGGAGAGCCTGGTGGACCCTGGGAAAAAAACAGAGAAGTCGAGGCAAGTCAGAACATGCTGGTATTCACACTCGTGACTGCTGTGACTGCTATTACTCCGGTCTGGGCACAATAGGTCAGAAATGAGCCAATTTGTTCACATTTTCATAAACGCACCAAAGTGGTGTAATTGTAACACTTTATCTTCCTGAGGATTTTCAGAATTGAAGCGTTGCGAAATGGTACCGATTGGCTGTGGTGGCCAAAGTCGATGGTTAAGGAATACAATGGTGCTGAGGAAAAAATCATCATAAAATGGTCAGATTATCATATAAATTAGAGTTTTAAGAGATCCGTGGACATTTTAGCATCTGTGACAATCAAACGCAGAAAGCCAAGACACGCAGCTCCCCTCGATTCAACGATTCAAAATAAATCCCCTGGAGAGCCGGCTCATTTGACGATGGTTGTTCTTCACAGTCTTTGGTAGAAAGCTGTGCACTTCAGTGACACTTGTAAGCAATTGCAGTGCCCTGACATCCTCACGGCCTCATTTCAAGAGCTCAAGTGACGACTGTCTTGCTAACATTATTATCAGAAATGTTTACATCTCAAGACAAGCAGCTACCATCTGAACAACACTTCCTCCATAATGGTGTAGACAGCCGTACCCTAACACCAGAAGCAACGCCTGGTTTTGTGTATAAAAGGTACATACTAGCAATTGAAAGGCCTTTTATTTTGACAGTGTCCAGCAGAGGGCAGCATTTATTACAATTTAACCTTTTCATTGCCACCTGATGTGTTGCTGAATTGATCTTAACAGGTACACAACCACTATAGATCATATCTTTTAGGTATTTTCCAACATTGGTAAATTGGAGATCATGATTTAGTTTTATGAACATAATATGAAAAAAATGAAACTGACAATATGTGCATGTATGTGATTATCAGACAAGCTAATAACAGACGTTTTCTAGCTACAGTAGTTTTTCCTATTATTGTCTTCTAAAAATATCAGTTAATATTGGTCACAATTACTACTTAATGTGCACTAAGTTATAACATACTTGAAAATGAAATACAATACACTCAGTAGTCGACATGTAATGGCATAAAAAACGATATCTAAAATTCATTAACACCAAACACGAGAGTAGAGGAGAGGTCAACACCTCCATTTAATTCCACTAGTATTTCTGCAAAGCACACACATTCATGCAACCAGCATGGAAAAGATGAGACTGGGTGTCAGCTGAGCCACTTCAAGAAGCCAATACTGTTCAAGTGGATGGCAAAGTCTGAAAATGTGCTTCAGACTTGCAAGATGAGCGACTAACTGGGTGCAGCTGATACGGTGGCATTCGAGGACGAGACCACCCGAGATGCTTAGTAGGTTATCATCACAAAGCTGACACGTTTCAAAAGAAAGAAAACCAGGATTAACAAAATGCTGTGGCGGACTGGAGGGAGGGTGGGGGGGGAGGCTTCAATGGATCCAGGAGAGAGGTGAGTTGGTGGACTGCTTCTTCCCTGGATCCGGTACTAGCTTACTAGCTACTGATTGCAGTTGGGGCCTTTTTAACCTGAGTGTGAATGTGCGGAGGGTGACGACGAACCGCTGCCGTCAAGACCCGGGCCGGGTTTATTGATGTGGGCCCTGCTGGCCACTTAACTCTCCTCCTGCGAGTCGCTACATATGCCTTTGCAGAACTTGTTTCATGTGGAGGATGTTAGTCGAGATGAGTAACACGCCATAGTCCTTGAAGCTTGCTCGGTCTCTTGGCTAGATCAACTTGGAGGGGAACAGGCGTGTAGGGTTTCCTGACATGACAGCACAAAACGGTGGAAGCAACGTGGAAGAGGCTCCTGTCTTTCGCTGGCATCGTCCTGGGTGGCCCTGACATGAACCTGAATCTGAGGGTGCGTCTTCAAAAGCAATCGACTATGGACACTTACTGGAGGTCCCAGCTTCCCGATAGGCCCAGGTAAACCTCTTAACCCTGGCTCCCCCTAGTGGAGAAGGGGAGAAAAAACAAAACCGTTATGTTATCGGTGTTAGTGTTATGATGTTGGAGAGAATACTTTAAGGTTGAAAATGTCTGCATTCAGTGACGTTGGCCAGAAGTGAAGACGACAAGGCCTTACCCTCTCTCCGACATGACCTGTGACCCCGTGCATGCCCATAGTTCCTGGGAATCCCTGAGGGTAGAAGGAACAGTGATGCTTGATTCTCTCCAAACTTCATATCAGCGACAAGTGCAGTGCCACCGTGTCAAACTTCAACATATTGATAAAATATGTGAGTAATTCAATGATCAATTGATGTCAGAAATGCCCATCCAGCACCATCTTGTCACAAAACCCTGGCCGATGTTTTGGATGATCAAAGGATGCACTGATACCCATACTGACGATGGATATGCCACAGTATATTATTAAACAAAACAGTGAAGGGATTGGGAAGGTATTAAAAAATATATATTTTTACAGGTGCTACAATGGCAAACTGTAGATATACTGTGTTGCAGCCTAAAGGGAAAACAAACAAACAAAAATAATGTAAAGAAAACTAGAATTAAAAAGGAATGAAAGACAAAGAAAGGCACTAGACAGAGATCATGTGTAGTAAAACTAGTTTTCCAGGAGGTGTTAATGTGTGACGATTACTCTACTACTTTAAAAAAACAACTTAAAAAACAGAGTGGGCAGTTTTTGATAAAAGCCGCTGCAAATTCAATCATTTTGGGCCGCAATTATCAGAAAAAAATGAATTTGGTCATCGGAGGTCTATAGCTCAATCACAACTAATGGTCTAAAAGAAACGGATCAAACTGAGACCCGTTATCGGCTGATACTTTTAACTCGTATCTGCTGTGAAACAGTGGTACTGGTGCATTGCTTGTACGCCCTGCTGAAGCATCACTTACATACATGCCTACTGGGCCCTGGGGTCCCTCAGTGCCTGCCTTCCCTGTGAAACCCTGGAGAACACACACACACACACACACACACAAAATACACACAATCACACACACTGTGAAAGTGGATATGAGTTAAGAGATTGAGGTAAGATGCATCTTTTGACTCACCCTCTCTCCTGGGGTCCCTGGCGTGCCTGGAGGTCCAGGCTTCCCGGGAGGCCCCTGTAAAATAAATAATAGTCGATTTAAACTCTGAGACCAGACCAATAAATAACGCTGTTTATAGCTCATCTGTTCAGCCACTCAACGTTCCAAGATTGCACAGAGGTGATGTCAGCTTGATCACCATGAACTTTATGGTACCAATAACAACAAACTGAGAACACAGATGCTGGCGACGGCAGACTAAGCATCTGGTGAATTTAAGAATCGAGCACGCCGTTTGCTTACTGGACGGCACGTTTGAAAGCCTCCTTCCTGAGCAATATTCTTTCAAGGAGCGCAAATTCACCTCCGAGGAAAACGTCAGGGCCTCGTTGCCTGGACACTGACAAAAAATGTCCAGGCTTACGAGCGACAGGTTCTCTGTATTCAACAGGACACAGCCATTGAATAAAATGAAGCTTACTGGAGGACCCGGCGAGCCATCTGGACCTCTCTCTCCGGCGATCCCTTGAAAACCCTAAAAAACAAAAGTAGCAGGAGGAGTAATAAAAGGTGAATAACTAGAAATGAGAAAATGTTGCACAGAGTTAAGGATCGGGGTGAGGAGGAAGGGTGGAAGGACGGAGTGAGCGTCAAAAGCATCAATTAAACAAAAATGTATTTCTTGCAATTAAGCAGGAACGTGCAGTAAACTGCTGAGTTTAAATGAGTGGACTCAATCTGTTGCCTAATCTACCATTTAATTGTTTCCTTAGCATTTAATTGGATGGCGTTTTATGAGGCTACTCAGTAAATGCTATTCTCTATAATGTCTGGATGATTTAACCGAAGCCTCTTTATCGGGATGCATTTGTCTTGGTTAACTTTGCCACTTAAAGATGTAGTAACTCAATGAAGAAGACAATACTGGATGATGGGGCGAATGCTACCACACTATCTTAACAGCGTGAGTTCTTATATAGCATGAGTCCTTCCTGTTTCCTCTTCAGGCTTAGGGGAAGAGGAGGCTGTAACACAAGTGACTGGAGCCATGAAGGTGACTGGGATAGAAACCCAGAGTCATAACTGCCCATAAAACACGAAGTACATCGAATATTTCATATATTATGAGTGTGTGTGTGTGTGAATATATATATACACACACACACACACGTTTATGCATGCAGCATGTAGAGAATAATCCTCCACTGACCAGCCCCACACACTCATAAACCACTTTTAATGCTGCAGTTTATGAGTCAGTCAACACACCTGATATGTTTAACCGGTTGGTAGCAGGTACACGTTTTGGGCTCAGGCAGCATTTGTTGTGTTTGCCTGGTCACAAACCCATAAAACTCATCATATAATCCCGGGCTGTCTTGTAAAACTGAGGTAATAAGGTGGTTTAACTCGGTTTAAAGAACCACCAAAGCCGAGTTGGTGGGATGACATCACCGACTGCCTGGTGAGGTCATTCTGAGCCTGATAGACTGATAGACTTACCATTAGCCCTTTATTGCCAGCATTGCCAACCGCACCAGCAGGACCCTGAAACAGAGGGAATATTATCAACCCAATTTATCCCAACAGTGATGGTTACAGGAGATATCATCACGTGAAAGGATGTCACTGTTGTCAGGTGAAAAATCCTCCAATTTTGATCATTTTCATGTTTTTACTTCAATTTAAGGATTGCGTGATTCTCATTGGATTGAGAAAATGTTTTATCTCTTGGGCTTATGAAACCCATCGTGAGGATTGAGGAAACACCCAACAGCAGAGATGTGCAAATAAAATAAAAACATCCCATCATGTGTCTAGAAGGTTCTATTGGGCAGTAATAGAGTTCATCTCCTGACCAGGGAAAGACAAATTGACATCTTTTTAAGACGTTTTAAAGCTTAAGATCAACTTAAAAACCAACAAAAAGAAACTGCAATTGTCAATGCTTTTACTAAGATGTTGCCCATGCTGTCACCCTCCACCTAACCCCCCCCCCCCCCTCTCTCTCTCTCTCTCTCTCTCTCTCTCTCTCTCGGTCCTTCCTTCCTTTTCTCTCTCTCATTTCGGTTCACTACCTTATACTCCAATACTGTCCAATAGAACCTCTATATATAAAATACACTGCAAGACTGTCCATCTTATAAAGTCATTTTTATGTATTCAGTCTTAAAGTCCACTCGCTGTTATGGAGGCAGTTTTAAATGAACTCACCCCGTTGTGAGACTTCAAGACTGAATACAGGAACGATGATTTGTTAAGACATTTTAGCAATTTATCCTTCTTCCTTTAGATCTAAGACTGATGGACAGTGTAATATTGGGTGAAGTAAGTTGATGAATGAAGGTGATACACAAAGACACAGCGTTCATCTTTCACCACATACTGTACAACTGAAAATGCACTGCAGCTGTGACACGGTGTATGAAGACTGCCATCTGCTGTCTGACAGTAAGAACAGGGACCTCTACACTTCATGCCTCTGCAACACGAAGAAATCAATTGTGTGCATCTAACATTTAATCTTGCAGGTTTTTTTTTCTTTTTCTTAAAACAAGTGAACAAATTGTGATGATGATGTACAATGCAGTGTCTCTCCTACACCCATCACCAGTTTAAGCAGTAGAAGCAACAGTGGGAACCTCAAGCTAACACTGCTACCAAATATAATGTGAGAAACAGCGGCACAGCGCTGTGGCAGGAAAGAGACGACACGCTGACATACAAGCATTTACACGGCTGTGATCATGGTATTGAAATATGATGTAGAATGGGAACCTGTGTACCAGGCTTTCCTTCTGCTCCCTCTCTTCCGGGTGGGCCTGGAAAACCCTGTGAGGAAACAGCACATAAACACAGACATGCACGCACACACACACACACCACACACACACACACGCACACACACACACACACACACACACACTGTTCACCCCATACAGCTCTTTCTTTACATTTGTCCTGTTCAAAATGGCCCCAATCAGTCATTTCTAGTAGGTGTAGTTTCAGCTTCCTGTTCTCCATCTCCTTTGTAGCAGTATGAATGGCATTGATTATAGAGGGTCATTGATATTGCTTTTTCCCAGCTCCATCAGATCAATTCATGCAACCCAGTATAATACAAATGGCCGCCCAGTACAATAGCCTGATTCTGCTGAAGCCCCAATGGCACAATTACGGCTCGACCATAGAAAAGTTTAGAGTTTCGTTTCTTCCGACTGAGTTCTTCAAGACATTTTAGACGGGGCTTTGGGCCGGCTGCTTACCGACGGGCCGGGCTGGCCGGTGTGGCCCCTCTGTCCGGTGCGGCCCTGCAGAAAAGAGAGAGAGGAAGCAGCTGTTAAAAACAACGGAGGAAAAGCCAAAGAACGAACAACGGAGCTCACACAGCAGGTAGCTTCATCCAAGCAAAGTGACAGACACAGGAAACACTCAGTCTGTGCTGGTCATGTGGTTTTTCCACAAATGGAGCTTTTACGGATTGGGAATCTTTCTTGTTGTCTTCTATTTCTATTTTCTCTTGTGCCTTTAAACTCGTCTGAAGAAAACCTTTCAGCGAGTACACGTGGTAACAATTGTATAAAAGCCACAGTACCCTCATATGTGTTTTTATGTTGTGAGTCTGTGCTCAAGTAAACCACACAGTACATGAGTATTGTACCTTGTTCCCTCTGGGTCCTGGTTTGCCAGTACGTCCATCTGGTCCCCTGTTCCCCTTCAAGGATGTTCAGATGTTAGTCACTGCAGCTTGACCACTGACATCCAATTCAATTCAATGAAAGTCGATACATCACCCACATATTTGTTAACACATGTTGGAGAAAACCATCTCTCATCCCTGGAGTGAGACTGGAGATCGGTTGGGTCATTGAAATGTTAATGGTACAGCCTCTCTGATCAATACTTCACAGGGTGACACATGCACGTTCATTGCATGTTGCAGAAGATAAACTACCTTGGTGAATATTGCAGTGGAAAGATCCAGAGTTTTACTGAAGCGGAACGTAGCTTGCTATATGTGAGCATGCTACATTTATTGGTTCACCATGTAAAGTCACTTCAGTCTCAGTTACATACATTGAACCCTGTAATGTTAAATCAATATTACTTTGGTTGTAATTGACATTTGGATCAACACATGTTGAAGTCATATGACATTTCTTGGTGTTCAGTCTCACAAATCATCACTGACCTTTGACCCCTGGCTGCCCTGTTTTCCCTGAGGGCCAGTTTCTCCATTTTCCCCCTGAATGAAGAAATATAAAGTCACCCAAGCTTGTCTCGCTTTTCTCCTCCTCCGCCATGATCCTTCTTCTGGTTAAAGGTATGTAAACCAACACTATGTTGCAAAATGTGATTTAATCTTGTACTGGGTTGAAAATGTGCTAATGGGGTTTATTTCACGTTTCAATATAATTCTTAACAAAGAGACGTATTATTAATCACGTTTTCAAAAATGTACGATTTTTATCTTCAATGCAATCAGTTGTTAAGATGCAGTGTACTGCTCAAACAAAGAAAAAACTGCTGTCAGATCAAAGTCAGGAATGAAAACAAATAAATAAATAATTATTTTAAGGATAAAAAAAACTGAAAAAAGGAACAAAAGTAACAAAAACCTATTTTTTTGAAATCCTGTCATGGGGTTGGAATCTGTTTACAGGGCCATAGTGTAATGAAAACAGCTAGTAAACCTTCAATTCAGGTAAAACGAGAAACACTGAAACTGGAGATGATAAAATAAAACACAGTTCTGCAGCAGCATGTAGTATGTAATGTAGTATGTAATCTGACCCGGGAACACACTGTACACACTATGTACAAGGCTACTACTGTACCGCAATGCCTTTGGTGCCATGCTGGCCCTTGGTCCCTTGGAAACCGGGGAAGCCAGTGGGGCCCCTCTCTCCCTGGGGACCCCTAATACCTGTCGCCCCCTGAACACCCTGAGAAAGAGAGACAGGCAGGCAGACAGACAGACAGACATGTAGAGATGTGTGAGACCAACAAAATGTCTGAATCACTATTCCTGAGTGCAGACAGGACAGGATATAGTAGTATCACACTCAATGTAATACAATATAACAGCAGTATGTCACAGAGTGCAGCAGGTTCCTACTCTGTCGCCTTTAGGTCCGAGATCCCCCTTGTCGCCATCTGGTCCTCTGTTACCCTGTGGGAAGGTCAAAGGTCACTGGTCAGAGTGGGGTCTAGGCCGGAGAGGTACAGAAGAACATTATCACATTATCTCTTATCAGTACCCACCGTTGTGCCAAGGAAACCCTTTGGACCTTGCATGCCTGGCGCACCCTGAAAGCGAGGCCCAGGAGAACAGGGACATGATTAGACCTCACGGTGACCTCGGACAGCTTTCCTATTCAATGCTCTCTCAACTCTTTATTTATATAATATAATATAAATTATATAATATAATATAATATAATATAATATAATATAATATAATATAATATAATATAATATAATATAAATTATATAATATAATATAATATAATATAATATAATATAATATAATATAATAATATTAGAGGCTTTCTGCAGTCTTTCATACATCAAATAAAAAGATTTATATTCATGTCTCAATTCATCTGAAATCTGAAGTGGTGTCATTTGACATCATTTCTTTTATTCTATTTTATTTTATTACTCAATTTGTTTCAAGAATCTTCTTTAAATGAGTCAGATCTGTCTACCCATATCAAGATATTGTTAATTCAGGAACGTTGAGTTACATTGGAAGCAAGTTAAATGGCTCACAGTCCATCTCATATGCCACTCACAGCCAATAGATGGCGCTGTGAGGCTGCAGCATGCTCGTCTGCAAACAGCAGATTGTGAGACGGTTGTGAAAATATTTTCGAAGTCTGTTAATGTGAATTGTGAGATACAGCTGTGGTAACACACGTCACTGGACCAATCACAGAGCCCGACAGTCAACTGGGACACGATCCAAAATTCACAACTCCTCGTAACACTCAGACGTACATCCAGCATGTTCACGTTGTATGTGTGCCTGTGTGTATATACGTGTTTGTAATACAATAATGTAATACCCTGCAGACTATGATACAGCACAACTCACCATTGGCCCCTCAAAGCCGCTGTCCCCCCGAACACCCGTGGACCCCACAGGCCCCTGATACCAGAAAAACAAGAAAACAGTTGAAACACGAGACAGTATTAAAGAAAGAGAAACTGCTACACTGTTCGACTTACAGTACGTAAGGTTACGGAGACACAAGGTCACAGTTACTGCAGACTCTTAGAAGTAATAACAGCAACAATCTGGCAAAATCCTTCCTGCTGTGGACTCCATTCACATCCCTACTAGCAAGACCCACAACGTTGCTCTGCTGGACGTCCCCTGACCTCCACCGGTAAAGATGGAGCTCAAATACACAATGCGCTTTTTAAAATGAGACAAAGAACAAATTTACTCTTTGGGGGTCTACAAAAATGTTTTTCTCTTCACTACACACGGCCATTGTCACTATATTATTTTAATAATATAAAAAATATTAAATATAATAAAAAATACAGAATTAAAAAATAATATCAAAAGGGTCAGAGTAAAGAATCCAGGGCTTTAAAAGAAGCAGTGTTTATTTAAGTTCACGAAACCCAATTTCTTTATGCATGGAAATCAGTATTTTTACTGCTTATGGTGTAATCTGATTGTACAAGATATAATACATTTGGTTCCTTTCAAGTTCAACCATTCAGGTTTGGTTTTATAAAGAGAACAGACTTACAGGATATCCTTTAGGGCCCGGAGCACCGCTGCTTCCTGGACGTCCCTGTTGAGATACCACAGACGACCTTTAACCCCCAGCTATTTACAGGTTAAAGCTAACGGGGCTACAGACCTCAGTCACTATCAGTAATCTACTTCCTTAAAGGTAAACTTCCTAAACTACTTCCTTAAAATAAAATAAAATAAAATAAAATAAAATAAAATAAAATAAAATAAAAACAAGGCACCATGAGCTAAAAACATGAGAGAGGACAAATGTACTTTGGTTAGGGCTGCTGGTTCTATCTATTACTATCAATAGTGCACAATAAGGCCACTTATTGGTCCATGTATGTGGACCAACCTGGTCCAGGCAAGGGTATTAGACATATCCACATCCACATCCACATCCACATCCATATCCACATCCACATACATGTACATATACCCAATTGAGGACTTACTTGGGGTCCCCTGAGTCCTGGAGCCCCTATCTGTCCCAATAAACCTGGGGGCCCCTAGTGGAATGAAAAGGAAGGTAAAATCCTTTCTGACAGAATATAATCAGATATATATTTAATCAGATATATTTAATCATATATATTTCCAATGTGAAGAATCACTGCAGCATATAACAAAAGAACTGTAATACCTGCGGGCCTTTGGGGCCAATAACGCCAGCAGGGCCCATATCCCCCTGGGAGACAAAAGTAAACGAAAGATAATATTTCACCTGCAAACACATTTTTACAGAGCCAAGTGACATAAAGCAAAAAAAATAGGTTTCCAAGGTTTCTAGTGTTACAGTACCAACATCAGCCTAGCCGGTCTTTAACCTTTAGATGGCAGCAAACTCCCTGACATGGTACTGTGTGAGTCAAATCATTAACATCCCATTCTCCCCATCTCATCTTACTTTCACATCTTATTTACGCTTCTTTTTAAAAACCTGAGGTAACAGAGAAACCATCATTTATGTCATC